>CAUYTI010122657.1:0-14195 GCA_963575145.1 Galago senegalensis | reverse complement strand
GCTGGGACCACAGGTGCCCACCACAACGCCTGGCTATTTTTTGGTTGCAGCCGTCATTGTTGTTTGGCGGGTCCGGGCTGGGGATTCGAACCTGCCACCTTAGGTGTACGTGGCTGGCGCCTTAGCCGGTTGAGCTATAGGCGCCAAGCCTGTTCCCTGACTCTTGAAAATCCCTTCTGGAAGCTTCACATATAGACATATCCTATTTCAAATTTATTTTTTCTTCCTTCTTACAAAACAGTCAAGCTCCAATGATCTCATAGGCTTAACCTGTTCACTGTAAGAAGTTTGAAGGCAGTAACTAAATCTTACTTTGGGGATTTCATCAGCTTCTAGAATGTCACCTGGCAATGGCCTTGGTAACAGTTCATTGAATGAACACAACTTGAGTGATTGAGACCAGGAAATTGTAGCTATTGCCACAGTGTTTTCTGCCACCTCTTCTGTCTTCTAGGGGATCTAAGACAAAACAGGAGGAAAAAGAAGCTCCCTTTTCTCTTGATTCCATTTTGCTAGTGAAGGCGCTACCTTTTATCTGGTCTCTAAAAGAGAAGGGGATAAGGCTGGCTCTGGGCACGCATGATCCTGGCTTCTTCCCAATAACCCAATTCCGCTGACACTCTCACACCTCCTGATACTGTGTCTCTAATTATTTCATAGAAATTTAAATTTAATGAGAATTTCACTCCCCTAGCATTATTTTATATTTAACTATCAAGCTAATGAACTACATGTGTAGGATCTTTATGCCAAGTCCCTATTCATCAATTTTTCATGAACTTTATAGCTTTCAGGTGACCATTTCAAGTTTCATAAGTTTTTCGAAGCCTCCTACTAGCAATTTGTGACTTGGCTGTATCATTGAGAAGTGATTCACTTCAACAACTGGGAACTCGTCAATACTTATAAAAGAAAGAAATTCTGTAAAAGTGAATCTGAAGTCACCTTGGTCTGGGGAGTCTGAGCCTCAAACAGGTTAAAAAATGCAGCCACCACTTAAGACAGTGAGATAGATAGGAAGTCCTTTGAACTAAAACCAAATGAGTCATTTTTCTCCCTTTTCCCCGTAGTAGAAGTAGAGTGGTTGGTGGTGTAGAGTGGTTGGTGACCAGGCCAGGCTCAGGAAATCTCAGGGGGGTGGGCGTGAGCAGGTTTGTTACCAGATTTGAATAGCGTTTTAATACCTTCCAAACCATTCCCACCTGTTCCTCACTTTGCTTTTTACCACCAATGAAACAAGGTCATTCTGTAACCCCTGGACACTTCAGGACTTGTGTTTAATCTTTCTTTCCTTTCTTGTATCTCTCGCTAGAAAACTGGAACCCTGGTAATGAAACTGGAGAGTATTGTGTTAAGTGAAATAAGCCAACTACAGAAAGACAGATCACTCATGTTCTCACTCATACGTGGGAGACAGGGAGTAGGATGATGGTTACCTGGGGAGGGTAGTGGGGAGGGAGGATAAAGTGGGGATGGTTAATGGGTACAAATATATAGTTAGGTAGCTCCATAGAATGAATAATATTTGATAGCACCACAAAGTTAACTATAGTCAACAGTAAATTAAGATACACTTTAAAATAAATGGAAGAATGAAATTGGTATGTGTCTAAAAACAAAGAAATATTAAATGCCTGAAGTAATGGATACTCCCCATTACTCTGATGTGATTAATTCACATTGTATGCCAATGCCAAAACATCACATTTACCCTATAATAATACCCATAATATAATTATTAAAAATACATAATAATTATAACAAATTAAAATTAAAAAACCAAACAAACAAAAATATGAAATAAAATTGAAGCCATGGTACATTTTTCTTTCTCATAGTACCCACTAATAGATCACAAGGAGTATTTAATATCATATAAAAACTACATTTATATATAGCATAAGTCATGATAAGAATACATGTGAATGAACCTCCCTACCGGACTATCAATAGATGGTTTTTGTCTTCTCAGGATCTTCTTAGGGACTGATCGTTCCCCATTTCTAAACAGTATGGTTCAGGCATTGTTGACATGACTTTAAAATCGGGCACCTGACTTAGGCTGGGAAAAGTACTCGGTTCAAGAACAGGCAGAGCTCTTCCCACAGTTTCTTCTGGAATGATTAAGAAGAGGCACCTGTCTGTGCTCTGTTTGCCAGCTGTGAATATAATATGATGTTGGCTGGAGATATTTGTGGGCATCTTACCTAGTGAGCGAAGAAGAGGGAGAAAGAAAGCAGCATAGGAAACATGGGGACCAAGGAGAGAGTGAGCTATCATCAGGATAACGATATCTTCAATTTCCCAAGAGCCTATCATTTCTAATTTTTGTTTAAATTAGTTTTAATAGAGGATGGGAACGGTGCTAATACCTGTAATGCTAAAGCTTTGGGAGGCAGAGGCAGAAATTTAAGACCAGCCTGGGCAATACAGCAAGATGTGTATAAGAAATAGAAAAATTGGCTTGGCTCCCGTATCTGAGTGGTTAGGGTGTGGCCACATACATTGGGGCTGGTAGGTTCAAACCTGGCCCAGGCCTGCTAAACAATGACAACTACTATAACAAAAAAAAATAGCCAGGCGTAGTGGTGGGCACCTGTAGTCCCTGCTACTTGGGAGGCTGAGGCGGGAGAATCACTTAAGCCCAAGAGTTTGAGGCTGCTGTGAGCTGTGACACCATGGCATGCTACTGACGGCGACATAGTGAGACTCTGTATCAAAAAAAAAAAAAAAATAGAAAAATTAGCCAGGCATGTTGGCACACACCTGTAGTCCAAGCTACTCAGGAAGCTCAAGCCAGAGGATCACTTGGCCCCAAGAGTTGGAAGTTGTAGTGAGCTACGATGATGCAGGCTGGGTGACGGAGCAAGACCATGTCTCAGAAGAAAAGATAAATTCATTTAAACTGAGTTTCTGTTACCAGTCTGCTTAGGTGGCCTTCTAACACTAGACAACAAGATGCCAGTGAAGTATAAGGAAAATGGCGAAGCGTATGTGGGGACAATGGGAGACGTGTAGTGCAGTGCCCTTTCCCCACAACACGCCGCTGCCCCTGGGTGCCAGGGAGCAGCCAGTGACAGCAAGTGAAGCTGAGCCTAGGATGGTAGAGACGAGGCAAAATCCACCTGGAACCATGGCAGGCCAAGGCCAGACAGCCCTAACCTACGGGCTCTTGTCACTTCCCGGTACTGCCAAATGCGCCTGGCAAGGGTGGGGAACTGGCAGGGATGCTTCATGCTGCCCTGGACACAGACCCACATCTCCCACCTGAGCCCTAGCGGCGTGGATCTCTGGGCCCGCAAACCACTGCTGCTGAGGCAGAGTGGCAATTAGACAGTTTACAGTGTTCCTGTCCCTCAGGTCCTGTGGACCACCCACTTGTCCTCCAGCTGACCAGTCCTGCTGTGGTCGCTGACAGGCAGGTATACACAGTGGTGACCGGGAAAGGGGAGCGCCCCGCAGTGGCCGCGTGCTGATAGATCAGAGGGAGACGCTCTGCTGCCTTCCTCTCCCCTCCTTGGCCGTGACCTCCCTCTCCAGCTAGCTGGCTTTTGGCAGAGACACAGAACACTGATGAGATACCTCTTGGACCCCTTCCAGGAGAGTCTCCAATTAAGGCAATTAGGTGAGAGCGAGCTGCAGCGGGAGGGTCTCCCAGGCCAGGAGGCCAAGCCTCAGCTCTGCTAGTGATGTGCCCTCGGGGGGTCTTGGGGAAACTAAAATGAGAAGAAATCACCTTTTTTTTTTTTGTGAAACACTCCAGCGTGTCCGATAGACTGCTGCCTTATGCCAATGCATCAGCACAGAGCAAGGATGATAGATTTTGCCAAGTCACCTCCGTTTCCTAGTTGCTAAAGTGGGGTTGGCAGGAACCCCATCACTGACAGACAAATCAAGGCAAAATACATTTTAAAAGTCAAACTTAAAAAACATTCTGGGGAGAACAACAATAGTAAACTTTTTTGTTGGTGACCACTGCGTGATTGGTGCCTTCATAGATGTTCCCTCGTTTCTGCAAAGATCTCATTCCCATTTTACTGATAGGGAAAGTGAGGCCCCAAGAGGTGGAATAATTAGAACCTAGGATAATAGAAGGAAGTCTTCTTTAGTACCGCTAATCCTCCCATGACCCCAGGCTCCTTCCCAATAGCTCGAGTCTCTTCAACTCCTGGCCACTCGTGCACAAATATTTTGCAGGAGGCAAATGAAACGGCATCTCTTAGTGGGTGTGACTCTACTTTGCTATGACAGCTTGCCCTTCTGCCTCTTTCTAACTGTCCTTAAAACTCTATAAGCCTTTAAAAAAAAAAAGCCAAAAAGCCAACAAAGCAAAAACTCCAAGAGCCTCTTCCTCCCCATTTTATGTTGTGGTAGCCGGCAAGGTTCACAACCCCCCAGAAGGCACATCCATGCTAATGTGATTAACTGGCTAATTGCCATTTTCCTTTCCCTGTCACGAGGGCTCTTTCTTGACACTTTGGTGCTATGTTTTGGGGGGGGGTTAATTGTGAAAGATATGTAACATAAAATGTGCCCTTTTACCCATTTTGTTTGTTTGTTTTGGCCGGGGCTGGGTTTGAACCCACCACCTTCGGCATATGGGGCCAATGCCTACTCCTTTGAGCCACAGGCGCCGCCCCCTTTTACCCATTTTTAAGTGCACAGTTCAGCAGCATTAAGTTTCACATTGTTGTGCAATCATTATCACCACCACCTGTCTCCAGAACTTGTCCATATTCCCAAACAGAAACTCGGTATCCATTAAACAACAACTCCCCATTTCATCTTCCTCCCGTCCCTGGCAAACACTGTTCTACTTTCCGTCTCTCTGAATCTGACTCCTCTAGATGCCTCATATATTATCAGCATGTAAGTGGAATCACACAGCATTTGGTTGAGACTGGCTTAGGTCACTTAGCATAGTGTCTTCAATGCTCATCTGTGTTGTAACATGTGTTAGAATTTCCTTCCTTTTCATGGCTAAATAATATTCCACTGTGCATCTGTGCTACGTTTTGTTTACACATTTATCCATCTGTGGACCCGTCCACTTTTGAACCATTCTAGTGATAGAAAAATCTTCCTTATTTTGAGCTCTATTCAGTATCCTTCTACCTCGGGTTCACAGGTCCTAGTTATCCCAACTCAAAAGTTATGCAAAATAAACTGAATCCCTTCCCCCATGTCAGTCCTCTACTTATTTTAGGACAATTTGCAGGTTGTCTCTATGACTTTTCCTTTCTGGGCTATGAAATGATGGCTGAGATCGCATGTCCAGTGTCTGAGGGGCTGCTTGGGAGGGGGAGTCTTTCTCATCCGTTCATTCTTCACTGGGCACCAGCTGGTACCTTAACTGCATGAACTCCATACCAATGGCCCCTGCCTGAAGAAGTGGCTCATCTTCCTAGTCCCTCAGTAACAGTACAGTCTGCCACACTCACTCCATGACAGAGTGTCAGCAGAACCTCCTCGATGCCAACCCCTCCTGAGCACGGCTTCAGCTTGCACCCTTAGACCCGTGCTAGCAACACTGGGTCACATGTCAGCTACTGGCTATGTGAACTGTTTATGGATAATTTCCCAAACACACATTCGTGTCTTAACAAATTATCTCCAAGAACATAGTGAGGATAAAGACAAGTGAAGGAGGCTTGATGCCTGTAGCTCAGCAGCTAGAGTGCCAGCCACATACACCAGAGCTGGTGGGTTCAAATCCAGCCCAGGTCTGCCAAACAACAATGACAACTACAACAAAAAAAAAGCCAGGTGTTGTGGCAGGCACCTGTAGCTACTTGGGAGGCTGAGGCAAGAGAATCACTTAAACTCAAGAGTTTAAGGTTGCCGTGAGCTATGTAGCAACAGCACTCTACTCAGGGTGGCAGCTTGAGACTCTGTCTCAAAAAAAAAAAAAAAAAGTAAAGGAGAAATGCCTGAATGAGAAAGCAAACTGGGTCCTCCTAAAATGACCAGTGCCAAAGGCTCGCTCTGTAGAAAGGAGAGATTTCACCACATGCCTCTCCCCAGGGCCCAGGGGTGGAAGGGGCAGATCAAGTTGCTTCTCATTCCCTCCTGCCCCACCCTGAGGAATGGACTAAGTGACACTGCAGCCTTTCTCTTCCCTGATATCTTTGAGTCAAGGCGCCATGTTGACCAAGTAGGTCAGATAAAGGACTGCAAAATCATTGTCCGAATTGCCCGGGGAGGATGTGGCCAACATTCCTAGGTGTGCTTGCAAATGTGGCTGACAGTGTAGGTGCCAAATGAGAGAAGCTGGCAAAGTAAGCCCACATTTGGGGACCAATCATTTCCTCCTGACACTGGGTACCTGGGATTAAATCCTTGCCAAACAAGTAGCACACGGCTGTCACGCTCACCACAGAAGGTGAGTCCTCCATTCAAAACTCTATCCCTGTGCCTTCTACATTAGGATTCGTTCATTATAACAGAATTCTTCCACTTTTCATATCGTAGCAATCCATCAATTGACAAACCTCCCTGGTACCTACTTTTAAGATTCTAGAAAATTCATCTCATTTATTTATTACTTATACATTATTCACTTCCAGGATTGCACGTGATAAATAGCCATAAAATTATTACCTCAAGGACTTATAGACAGAGAAGTCAAGTAACAAAATGGGTTGAAAGAAGAAATCAATCACATTAGAAGGCTCAGTTTAAGAAAGAATGAAGCTTAGCTCTGTGGAAGAAAGCGGGGTGGGGGAAGGGTAGACTGCATATGTCTCGTTATTTAATTAAAGAGAGCATACAGACCAGTCAGGGGACGCTGCCTCGGTAAATTTTAAGTGGAGATTATTTGTAAAAATAGAATTTAAATACAACTCTTTAAGAATTCATCTAATATGTATTTATAGACCTATCTGTATATGTGAATATATTTCTGTGTATATTTGGAGGTACATCTCTGTCATCCATAAAGTCTCTTTTTATATATGTGTCTCAGAGATTTAAAACACAACAAAACAAAACTGCCAAGAGCCTTTGCAAGGCCTCATCTGTTTCAGTTTATAGGAACTGTTGCCTGTCACGGGAAGGAATCAGGTGGAAGGGTGGGGGTAGAAGTAATCCCATACCC
This sequence comes from Galago senegalensis, assembly GCA_963575145.1. Lineage (NCBI taxonomy): Eukaryota > Metazoa > Chordata > Mammalia > Primates > Galagidae > Galago > Galago senegalensis. The sequence goes on along the minus strand of CAUYTI010122657.1, from coordinate 7,099 downwards.
CCCAGGACATCTGCAAGCTTACTCTGTCCTACTAGGTAGCTGATCCTCCAAAAGCCTGGTTGTTTCGTAATGTAGGGCCCTTGCCTGCTGTTGGGGCGATGGGGGACTCAGTCAGTCTCCCTGCCCTAAGGCCAGGATCCAGGTGCCTGAGGAAAGTTCTTTGGCACCCAGGTGTTCTGCCCCAGAGCAGCGCTGTCTAAATCCACCCTGTGGGCCAACCCTGGCATATGACCGGGCGCCTGCTCAGCTCCTATTTGGCACTGCAGTGCCCTGCTGACCCTGGAACCCTGCCCCAAACCACAGCAGCCTGGCTCGGGGCCCGACAATCTGCCTTCTCCTTGCCAGAATCCTCTCCCTCTCTCTAGCGGGCTGGATCTTGTCATCGTATCCTTCCCTCAGCTTCTGTGAGAGGTCCTACCTTCCACCCTGGTGGCCCAGACAGGTCCCAACCCCACAAAGTCACCTGCCTGTTGTGAATGTTCCTCTGTCCAGAAATATTAACTACCCCATGCCTCTGCTCTCCGATGAAGCCCCTGGAAGGTTAGACCCAAGTTCACCAAACCCTTGAATAGTTGTGACAGTGACTCCAGACTGTTGTCCCTAGAAGCCAGCTGAGACCACTCCTGGAAACCCCCATCCCCACTGACCCTTCATCTATGAAAACAGAGGGAGGTGACACCTTTCCTAGAAGGTGGTCCATGTGGAGCGTGTGTCAGGAGGACAGTGGGACAGTGACTACGGAGGGGTCTGCTCCTCTAATTCACAAGCAGAATTGGGGAGGAAGTGTCATAAGCTACAGAACATTGCACTGGAGGGAGCCGGTTTGCTGCTCCACCTGCCTGTGAGGCTGGAGAGAAATGACTGTGTGCCCCAGGAGTGCCACGTTGAGAGAACAGGGGAAAGACCCCCTCAGGTCCTATCCTTTAAAGGGGGCATACCTCCTAGAGCGCTGAGGTATTGCCTGATCCCCAAGGGCTTGCTGTGAGAGGAGGAAACTGTGGGATCCCTTCTCAGACAAACCCAAAGCTGGGGTAGGGGGAGCTGTGGGGCTGTAACAGCTAATTACGTCCCAACAGCAACAGAATTTCCAGGTGCCCCCAGCAGTGGGCACAGCTGGCCAGAAGGACTGTATCTTCAAGAGGTGATTGGAATACACTGCCAAGCCCATATTGTGGGGTGTCAGCTCCCGGAGGCTGAGGAGTCCCAGAGAGCCAAGCTGAGGATGGGCATGCTCAGCCCCTCTTCGTGGAATAGAGTCTGTAACTGAGCAGAGGTGTGGGGGGCAGCTCTGCAGTGCTTGGTTCCCACGGACACTCAGCGTGCACTCAGACTCACAGCGCCCACTCCCTGGGCACCCTGCAGTCAACGTGGAGAGAGAGATGTGCCCTCGGGGGTTGGCAGATACCATGTGAGGACAGCCCAGGGCTCCTTTGGGTGGAGTAGAAACAAGTCCCTCCACACCTCCTGCTGAAGGCCTGCGTCTGGGAGGGACTTTGATAAGCCACCATAGGAGGGAATAGTTTTCTCTGGGTTCCGTACTCCTCTGCCTGACTCTGCCTTCCAGAAAAACGTGCCCAAGGAAAGTGAAAGGTCAGGAAAGTAGAGTGGGCCGGGGTGGCTGAGGCGAACCATGAGAATAAAACATTGTTGGGTCACTGTGGTTTTGCTCTTCAAAGCACTTATACCGTGTGAACCCCCAAGGGGGGGTGGTGAGGCCTCTCTTTTGTAACTTGAGTGCCTGGGTATTTATTTTCACTTAGTGGTTAAAAAGTAGATAAAATTCATAAATAGTGAGGCACATGGCTTAAGTGACCTTCAAAAAAGTAGTAATAAGAAACAATTACATACAGAGCTATATCTGATTTTAAACATGCCAGAAAGCTAAACAAAATAGAAAGAAAATCCACTACTCAGGCCAAATAAGACAGGGAGCGATTATGAACAACTTAGTTATTTTCTTAAAAGGAAACGACAACAGCCCTGAAGTCCTAATCCGCATCCGGCTGGCATGCTTAGGATGGGAAAAGACCAAAACCAGCCTCTCCTGTCCTCTTTTCTCTGGCCCTACAAAAAACGCACACCCTGGCTCTGTAGCTTGGCTGAGGTTTCTGCCATGAAGAGGCAACTATGTGGCAGGCACTGCTGTGCTGAGGCGTAGGGAGGGTCAGAGGCGGGAAGTCACAGGGAGGGGCTCGGGGATATGGACAGTGGGACAGGAGAGGCTTCTGGCAGGACAGGAGTGAAAGGGACAAGGTAGTTATTAAACAAGCAAATTTTAATAATTGACTTAGTCTGTTTGACCTGCTGTGACAAAATCTCCCAGACCGAGTGGCTTATAAACAACCGAAATGAATTGCTCACAGCTATGGAGCCGAGAAGTCCAAGATCAAGGACAGATTTGGTGTCTGGTGAAGGCTCACCTGCCGGTTCGTGACTAGTGCCTGTTTGCTGTGTCTCACATGGTAGAAGGGACTAGCTGGCTCTCTGGGGTCTCTTTCATGAAGACACTAATCCCGTCCATGAGGGTTCCACTCTCATGACCTAATCACCTCCCCCAAACCCCACTGCCTAATATCCCCATGGGGTTAAAATTTCAACATACAGATTTTGATAGAATCATTCCATCCATTGGACTAATGCTATCCAGATCAGAAAAGATGACTACTCAAATAACGTGTTTTAAAAATCTATATTTATTTTTAAATCAATGAAACATGCACTTGGAAAATAATCCCCCAAGCTTGGTATTACCTGGGTATGGAAATTGGCAAAACAAGCAAAGACACTTAGCAGAACTGGTTTTTGTCCACGGGCCTCATCCTCGCAGCACCCAACTTGCTGTAGAGTTCGAGACAACCCCAGCCCCCAGAACTACAGAGCCGGAATCTCTGAAGGCAGAAGCCAAGAATTGGTATTTTAAAGCTTGCAAGTATAATAGTTTTGAAAACCATTAACCCAAAGGGTAAAAGATCACTTTGTGAACAGATATCTCACCTTTAATCTGCAGCCAGGCCCTGCAAGGAAGCACAAGGAATGTCAAATCAAAATGCCTGGGTTAAAATTATGCTACTTACCCTTGAGCAATTCACTTAACTTTCTGTGGCTTCAGTTTTCCTCATTTGCAAAATGGAAATTCTATCCAGAGTTGTAAACATTAACTGGCAAGAAATGTAAAAACGTTTGCATTGGAACCTCTATGGGACTGTGTAAATTATTATTATTAGTTGTCAAGTATAAGCGGACACCATTTCTTGCCTGAAGTCATTCTTCCTGCCCCTTCTACAGGGTACCCCAAAGGTCACCATACATATAAACATACATAAGGGAACTGGGAAATTGTAGCTCAATGCTCCTTTATTTACAAAACATTTACAACACATTTCTCTACATGCTGATGTATAAAAATATTAAAAATATAAAATATGAGTTTGTTAATTCTATGTACGGGCCACCTTTGAGACACCCTGTGTTTTATACACTGCTGATTATATTTCTCCCTTATTAAACACTTCAAAAACTTCCTGCTACCTTTAGAATAGAGTCTAGCCTAGTAAGGCTAGCTCTTATTACAAGGACCTAATTGAGAGATGGTAGAATTGAAATGCAAAGGATCTAGAGTACCACTAGCTGCCCAGCGAAAATACACATACGTGTAAATTTAGCATTGGGAGCTTCAAATGGCCAAGTTACAGCACAGAGGATAAGCCCCTGGCCACATCAGAAGCCCCAAGTGGAGACAGGACAGGATTATAGACAAAGCCAAGATCTCACAAGCACTCCTGTGGCATCTTTTTTTTTTTTTTTTTTTTTGAGACAGAGTCTCACAACCCTCAGTAGAGTGCTGTGGCATCACAGCTCATAGCAACCTCAAACTCTTGGGCTGAAGCTATTCTCTTGCCTCAGCCTCTCAAGTAGCTGGGACTACAGGTGCCTGCCATAGCACCTGGTTGATTTTTTGTTGCAGTTGTTGTCATTTAGCTGGCCAGGGCCAGGTTCCAACCCTCCAGCCTCGGTGTATATGGCTGGTGCCATAACCACTGTCCTAAGGGCGCCGAGCCTCCTGTGGCATTCTTACTGAAGAAAGACAAAGATACAGTATTAAAAATGTAGGCTTTGGGGCTGTGTGGGCCTAAAGAAATTACTCTAACTTACGGTCTTCACATGATTAAATATAATCTAAAGGGTTAAAAGTATGTTTAATTTGTTTTTAAAATACAAAGATGCTTGTTAATAGGCATTTTGATTGATGGGAGCATTTTTCATTTTTTTAAATGAACTTTTTATTTTAGAATATTTTTCTATTTATAGAAAAGTTGCAAATGTAGTTCAGGAGTTTCTGACCTACTCCTCACCCAGTTCCCCTGATGTTATTATTATTATTATTATTTATTATTAATTTTTTTTGCAGTTTTTGGCTGGGGCTGGGTTTGAACCCACCACCTCTGGCATATGGGGCCAGCGCCCTACTCCTTTGAGCCACAGGAGCCACCCTCCCCTGATGTTATTATCTCCTGTTACCTTGGTACATTTGTCAAAAGTAAGAAGCCAGCACAGGTACTGCACGCTAACCACACTCCGGTTGTTCTGTTAATGCCCTTTTCTGTTCAGGGCCTGAGTAAGGGTCCCTCACTGCATTTAGTCATCCTAGCTTCTTAGGGTGTCTGGGCTGTGACAGTTTCTCCTATTTTCCTGGGTTTTGATGAACTTGACAGTTTTGAAGAGTGCTGGTCAGGTGTTTTGTAGAAAGTCCCTCAGCTGGAATTGTCTGATGTTTCCTCGTGATTAGGCTGAATAATGGGGTCTTGGAGAGAAAAATCATAGAGGGGAGGTGCCAGTTTACCACCTTGTATCAACAGTTCCTCATATCATCATGACTGGTCACGGCTGCTGTCATCCTAGATCACCTTGTCCAGGGACGTGTGCTGGATTTCTCCATTGTAAAGTCTCTTTTCTCCGTTTTCCTGGCTGTTATCTTTCAAAGCAAGTTCCTAAGCACAGGTCACCATGTTCAAAGTGTGTGTGTGGCAGGAGATAGAATATATCTACAAAAAGTATTTGGAATTCTCCTGTAAGAAAATGTTAGCTGTTTCCCTGTCCCCTCTCTCTCCATGTATTTATTTATTTAATCACTTATTTACATTAGTATGGACTTAGGGATATTTATTTTATACTTTGGGTTGTAACCCAATAGTATTTACAGATGATCCTCAATTTAGAATCGGTTGCATTCTAGTAAACCCATTGTAAGTTGAAAATATCTTAAGTCAAATGCATTTAATATGGCAATAAATCCATCATAAAGTTGAAAAATCTTTAAGTTGAACCATGGTTGAGAACCGTCTGTGTTTTTGCAAATATTATTCCAGCTTTGAACAGCTGTTCCAACTGGGAGCTCTTTCACGTTGTCTCCTGTGTCCCTGTGACGTGCCCCTCCCTTTCTTTTTTTGAGCCCTTACTTACTTTCTGATACAATAAGATGCTTCAAGCTCATCTTGAATTTTTTCCTGCTCTAGTTCTAGAGTTGGCTGTTTTTTCCAACGAGCCCTGTTTCTTTTTACTGAGGAAGGGTGTTAGAAACCAAGATCTGGGTACTGGGAGTAAACCAGATCTTAAAACACTTTTTAGTATTTGGTTTTCACTATAAAATTAATATATGCTCTTGGTAAATTTTTCAAACAGCACAGAAATGTATCAGGTTAGATGTCAAAAACTACCACCTGCTTTTTCTTCAATCTACTTTCCAAAAATAAACTACAGTTTATTAGGATTTATTAGATTAGGATATGTGTGTGACTTTTAAAAATGTATAAGTTAATGTATCTTTGGAGGACAACATTTGAAAACTACAAAGTTGAGAAGTATAAATTAATAAGATTTTGGAATTTTTTTGCATGATTTACAATAGGGAAAATGAGAAACAACTATTTCACCAACAATGGGAGAGTAGTTAAAAATGCTACATGCAATTAATTTATAAAACGTAACCCTACAAACCTGATAAATATCCTATGAAATAAAGGTATTTAACTACCTGAGAAAGTGTTCACAATATATCTATTAGGTTAGTGATTTTCAACTGGTGTGCCATGAGAGGATCCTGGGTGGGCCACGAAAATGTTAAAGATTGTTAATTAAATTATTTTTAAAAGAAGTTCAAAGCACAATAAGTATATTCTTTTTTGTGATTTTTTGGGGGGGAGTCACTATAATTTAAGTGCACTGTGGAAGTTTAACTATAGGTTCAAGTGTGCCATGAGATAAAAACGGTTGAGAAACACTGTTGATGAAAAACAGTAAATTACAAGACACTGGGCACAATATTTGTTCTCTATTTCTTATAAAAATAATAAAATTAAAAGCATGTATTTCCACAAGGAAATGATTAATGGGGTATGTATCAAAATACAATCATACTGATTAGTTCTGAATGGTGTTATAATTACAGGAGATTTTGCCTTTCCTATTTTTCTTCACATGTGTTTCCCAAATTCTCTCCTATAAACACACATTACTTTTGAACTAAGGAACAAAGTTAATACAGGCAGCCCTTGCTTTATACAATATCATGTTAACCTAAACTGCATATTAGGTTTACACAATTCTGTGACAACCATAGGGATTATTTTCTTTAAGAAAACACTAGATGTTGGGTGGCGCCTGTGGTGCCAAGGAGTAGGGCATTGACCCCATATGCCAGAGGTGGCAGGTTCAAACCCAGCCCCTGCCAAAAATGTCGATAAAAAGTAATAATAAAATAAAATAAAATAAAATGAAGAAAACACCAAATGTTAAATAATACAGAGTGTGAAAAGAAACACTAGTGTCTGGAATGCAAATTGAGTTGATGTATTCACTCATTCACTCAACAAATGTTTTGTTAAGGATTTACTATGCTGGCGCGGCGCCTATAGCTCAACCAGCTAAGGCGCCAGCCACATACACCTAAGGTGGCGGGTTTGAATCCCCAGCCCGGACCCACCAAACAACAATGATGGCTGCAACCAAAAAATAGCCGGGCACTGTGGCGGGCGCCTGTGGTCCCAGCTACTTGGGAGGCTGAGGCAGGAGACTCGCTTGAGCCCAGGAGTTGGAGGTTGCT
>CAUYTI010122656.1:0-31705 GCA_963575145.1 Galago senegalensis | reverse complement strand
AACAATGATGGCTGCAACCAAAAAAATAGCCAGGCGTTGTGGTGGGCGCCTGTGGTCCCAGCTACTTGGGAGGCTGAGGCAGGAGACTCGCTTGAGCCCAGGAGTTGGAGGTTGCTGTGAGCTGTGATGCCATGGCACTCTACCCAGGGGGACAGCTTAAGGCTCTGTCTCCAAAAAAAAAAAAAAAGAAGAAGAATTAACATCCGCTAAGAATCAAGTAGGTAAAAGGTTAGCCACACGAAGGTGATAGTTGATTCATTCTATGAAGGAAATAGTATAGAAAAAGAAAGACAAAAGACCTAGATTGACTGTGGTAGTTGTATGTATTAATAGTTAGGAGAAGAGCCAGTTAGTGAAAGAGTTGGAGGAAAACCAGGCAAACAGAGAATCTACAGGGAGAGATGTTTATTTTGGAGACCAATTAAGTGTTAAATATAATTTAATACTTAAAGGTCATAAAAGAATGAGAACCGAAAAAAGGTAATTAATTGGCTTTAGCCTAGGGGAATTGCCTGTGACTTTAAAGCGATTCCAGTGGAGTGAAACATGGAAACCGTATCACAGGGGGCTAGTGGGTGAATAATGGTTAGGGAAGGAGGGCAGTTAGGGAAGGAGGGCCGATTGAGTCAAGCCCTGACAATATGACAACAGTGGGAACAGTAATGATGGTAATTGGAGAGTAACAGCTCGCATTTCTGAATGCTTATATGTTCCAGGCATTGTGCAGAGGTGTTTTTTTTTTTAATTGGATTTTTAAATTTAATTTTACCATAACCTTGCAAGTTGGTTTCTATTATTATCTCCGTTTTGGGGGTAGCAAATGGAGGGTTCAAGAGGTTAAGTGATTTGCTCAAGGTCACGTCATTAGCAAGTAGGGAGACAAAATTTGAACCCAGGCAGCCTGTCTCCTCAGTACTTCTTAAAAAAAAATACAAATTCTTGGGCCCTTTCCAAGCCCAACTCTGTCGGAAACTCTGAGAGTTCTGCAGTACACTGGAGTTTGAGAACCACGATATTAGGGAAAAGGTTGATGAGCATCTTTCATTAAAGGACGAGGCTTTCACCCACAGAACTGTTGCCTCTGTTCGCACTCTTAAAACAAGAATGGGGTGTTCTGTTCCTTCTTGTACGGGCACCATTCTTGACACCCCCAAAGGAGTTAAACTGGAATCTATTTGGTCCATTATATTTGGATTCCAATTTGTAGAGAACGAGGGAGATTGAAGAGTAAGTTCAACAGCATCATGAGGAAGGAGAAGACAGATCCAGACTTAGGACGGGCAACCCAGTTTGCTCAAGTCCAAGTGAGAGAACTGTTACCAAATAAAAGGGCTGCGCAGAAAAGGCAGTACAAAACGCTTATCTGCTCTGGCTCCTGATTCAAATAAGCCGACTAGGGAGCATCGGATTCAGACTCGTATTAAATGATATTAAGGGATAATTACATGAGGTGTGACAATGATATTGCAGTGTGTAAAGAAAGTGTTACTTTTAAGAGATATCATACAAAAGTAGTTAGGGCAAAACAAAATGATGTCAAAATGTGTTTTATGTTACTATAGCAAAAAAAGAAAGAAATGGAAGAGAAAAGGATAAGGGGAACAAGTATGGCAAGATGTTGAAAACTCTTGAATCTTGGGGATTTGTGGACTATTGTCTCTACTTTCATATATGTTTAAAGTTTTCATAATGAAAAGTTAGAAAATTTGAAAGCTATCTACATTTATCAGTACGTATTTATTCTTGACCTTGATTGATGTGTGTAGTAATTGCATACTTGTCTGTCCCAGTATTTCTCAAACTCATCAGTGTTGAGGTTAAATTGTCCAGTCTCTCACATACCATGATTTTTATAAAATATAGTAAGTCAGTTATCAGAAACGCAAAGTGGCAAGAGGGTAACATACAAAATACAACCTTTTACTTTGTTATTAAGTCAACAGACATAAAATTACATTTCACTTCACACTCAGAACAAATGTAAACATAGGAAAAAATGAGTTTCTAAGAATGGTATCCATGGGCGGCGCCTGTAGCTAAGTGGGTAGGGCACCAGCCACATACACTGAGGCTGGCAGGTTCTAACCCAGCCCGGGCCTGCTAAAATCAGCAGTGACAACTGCAACAATAAAAATAGCCAGGCACCTGTAGTGCCAGCTACTTGGGAGGTTGAGGCAAGAGGATTGCTTAATCCCTATAGTTTGAGGTTGCTGTGGGCTGTGACGCCACGGCACTGTGCTGAGGGCGACATAATGAGACTCTACTCAAAAAAAAAAAAAAAAAGTGGTATCCATTCATCGAAAATATACACATAAGCAATTAATATAGAGAATTGCTGTTGTACTCATAAGTTTGTCCTGTAGTCATAAATAAGGTTTTTAATGTGAAACAGGAGCGTGAGTTCTATGTTACCTTCAGGAGCTTGTGCATTAAACTGAGTTTGGTTAACCCTGCTCTTCAGAGGGGGCGGCGGGTACTTAAACTGATTGCTATTTGTGGCCACAGTTTCTGACTCAGTTACTTCGACAACTGAGCAGATGTTCTGGTTCTCAGGGATGCTGACACTGCAGAAATCACACAGCCTCGGGAAGATAATAGACGCACTGGAATACTTGCTGAGATTTTCACTTAGATAGTGAAAGTCCCGCCTCCCTCATAGTGCGTCTCTTAATCTCTGGAATTTGGGGGCTGCCATTCCCCTCGCAGTGTGTGTTAGGTATTTACTGGCATGTGGTGACTGTGGCTTGGCCTGGTAATTTTAGGTTCAGATACACCACACCTTTCTTTTTCAGACAGATGCCAAGTTTCAAAGTTTTCCCTCCCCCTTGCCTATGGTAGTGCCAATTCGGACCCATAGCTTTTAAAAACAATAACACTGGGCTGGGCAGGGTGGCTCACGCCTGTCATCCTAGCACTCTAGGAGGCCAAAGCAGGAGGAAGGAGGATTGCTTAAGGTCAAGAGTTCGAGACCAGCTTGAGTAAGAGTGAGATCCTGTCTCTACTAAAAATTAAAAAATAAGCTGGGTGTGTGGTGGCGGTGCCTGTAGTGCTTGGGAGGCAGAGGCAGGGGAGGATCACTGGAGCCCAGGAGTCTGAGGCTGCTGTGCACAGTGATGACACCACTGCGCCGTGCACAGAGCAAGACTCTGTCTCAGAAAAAATAAAAAATAGCCATGGACTCCACTGTGCTTCCCAGGACTCCGTTTGTAGTCAGTAATGGGAGATCTTTCTTGTTCAGATTACACATATTTGATTTCTCTGTGTTACCAAAATTGCAAAACCACTAACCCATATTGGCTTAACACTTTTGTCAGAAAAAAAATTTATCTATCTGGTGAAGTCAATCATTTGTCCATGAGAAAATGATCTCATTAGTGGTAGAGCTGAAGCAGCATTTTGTGTGGAATCTTGGGGGAAATATTAACTAGTCAAAATATATTCCCTTATAGGAGATGTTGTATTCACCTCAGTAGCTCATGTTTCCCCAAGGGTCCAGCTTCTTTTTTTGTGAGACAGGGTATTGCTTTGTCTCCCAGGCTGGAGTGCAGTGACCTTCTGATAGCTCACAGCAAACTCAAACCCGTGGGCTCAAGCAGTCCTCCCTGCTCTGGGGAGTGGGTAGCTGGGACAAAGGCACAGACCACCATACTTGCCTAATATTTCTGTTTTTGTAGAGATGGAGTCTCACTCTTGCACAGGCTGGTCTCTAACTCCTGGCCTCAGGCAGTCCTCCTGGCTCAGCCTCCCAGAGTGCTGGGATTACAGCGTGAGCCACCTTGCTGGCCTGATTTATCTCATGCATAGAAGGCACGTTGTCAGCTGAGTACTTTGGGGGGCTGAGGAGGGTCACTTGAGACCAAGAGTTTAAGACCAAACATAATAAGCAAGACCCAGTTACTACAAAAAAATTTTAAAAAATTATCCAGGTATGGTGGTGCACACCTATATTCCCAGCCACTTGAGAAGCTGGGGCAGGAGGATCACTTGAACCCAGGAGTTCTAGGTTGCAGTGAGCTGTGGTCACACCCCTGCACTCCAGCCTGAGTGACGGTGTGAGACCCTATCTCTGGGGGACAATGGAAAGAGGCAAAGACATTGTTCATTTGCCAGTTCTTAAACATAATCTCTATGACAGCAGTTTGGGCATTTGGGTCAAAAATTCTACACATTCTTAAGTGACCCTTCCTCCCCTTCAGAATTATGGACGGCTCATCACACAGGCTCCGTAAAGGCAGTGGGACTTGAGTTTGCTGTGAGCTATCAGAAGGTCACTGCACTCCAGCCTGGGAGACAAAGCAATACCCTGTCTCACAAAAAAAGAAGCTGGACCCTCGGGGAAACATGAGCTACTGAGGTGAAGGGGAAGACGTCTCAGTTTCCGATGCCAGCCCGTGTAGAAGAGCAGACTGAACGTCTACTTAGATGTAAAGCCTGTAGAGTACGGCCTGCTACTCCACGTTTCTATAACACTGTCGATGAAAGAGTGTATGACACCATCCGTGATAGGACTTACTCAGCCAGGTGTTAAGGGCTGTGCCTGTGAGGTTTTGTGAGTAGTGCTGAGCACTCCAGGAGCACAGAGAATAATGTGGTCCCTGTCCTAGGAAGCTTGAATGAAGATATCTTTAATTTTTCAAAATATAGCATGTTAGAATTTGGGCCATGTATGTGCACGCACATATATTTAGAATATGTACGCAGATAATAACATTCAGTGTAAAGGCCAGGGCACAGGGTGATAAACTATGTCAGTGTGAGATAAGGGAGAGGAGTTCAGAGAAGACAGGTTCTTTCTACTGAAGCAATGAAGGGACTGTTGAAGGCCAAGGTGCCATTAGGGTTTTAAAAGGATGGCTAGGATTGCAGGAGGAGTCTAGTGAAAATGGTTCATAATATAAAATCCAGTCAAAGGTTCTAGTGGTCCCAGATCAGCTGTCCACTCGCCGACTCTATGAATTCAGCTATATCGCCTAATCCTCTAGCTTTAGCTTTCTGACCAGGGATTGAGTAGTAATTCTCATAGAGACCTTTAGGAAGATTAGACAGGATACTATGATATGAACAACATGTGTTGTACAAATGTTAGTACATTTTATAGTAAACATGGAGAAGGACATGGGCCAAAGGCATGGAATTTAAAAACCAGCAAATTAGTAAGCACTAGGACAGAAGTGTGTGAAGAGGACTGTGAATATTGATTCCCCAGACTGTTCCTTAGTTAGGAAAATTTTCTTTAAACAGTCTTTCAAGGTTTGTGGTGATCTCGCTCTCCCTTCCAAAGATAATTTCAGAGGCCTTTTAGATCTTCCGTTGAAACTTGAATGAGTTGTAATGTTCAGTTTTATTGACTCCATGTACCCAGTACACATAGAATTAATGTTCAGGTAAACTGCCTTAATGAAGATTATAACATTGTACAAAGACAATGTACTTTGCAAAATATATTTGTTTTTAGTTTAGGAAAATGACCATCATGGCAGTGTTTGGTTTAGAGAACAAGTATACATGTTTTGGGGTGGATCAGAATTGTCCCTTCCAACAGAACAGGGTGTGAATTATTTAAGCTACTTCCAGGTACCTGCAAAGCTCCTGAGACAGGTGGTTTCTATAATAATGGCATGAAAACAATGTTTCTAAAATGATGTCCTTTCTGATGGGACATCAGAGAATTCACTCATGTTCTCTGCTTTGTGTAAGTTTTAATTTTAAAGTGTGGTTAGGAGAAATACTCAATATATTTTTCAACAGAAAGACAGAGGGAGTGCTTATGCATAAGCAGCTATGCTGAGGTATGCTTTGAATATTGTACTAATTGCTGTTGTGTGGTCGTGGGTACTTGCCATTTTTTTGGACTCCAGTGAAATATGATTGGAATTACTTCTCCAGAGGCAAGAACATGTTATGTGGACACTAATCCTTGCTCACTTTTAAAAAAAATTGTTTTTTGAAGGAAAAGAAAACCTGAGTGCTACTAGTAGAGTCATTTTATTCTGGTGACTAATTCTAAATTCTTTCTTCTTTCACAGACTATCTTGCAAATCACGGCCGGCTAAATGAGTCTGAAGCCAGGCGAAAATTCTGGCAAATTCTGTCTGCTGTGGATTATTGTCATGGTCGGAAGATTGTGCACCGTGACCTCAAGGCTGAAAATCTCCTGCTGGATAACAACATGAATATCAAAATCGCAGGTAAGTGGGACAGAGCTGGCTCCAGCGCGATCAGGTGTGAGCCTTCACCCTGGGTCTGCAGGTAGCCCCTCAGGCGAAGGTTCAGGAGCAGTTCTCCCTGCCTGTGTCAGTTTTTCTCAAAATGCATTTCACACGTTTCCTAGTTCTGTATGTAATTGAAACTAAGGGACGTAAGTTCATTGGTAATATACTCAGTGACAGGGCTACCCCTGAGGTGTGATCTGTGTCCAGGTCCCCTTGGGAGGGGTTCTGCTGGACGAGGTACATCTGGCTGCTTGTGAGAGTGACTGCAGGCAGGGCTGGAGGAGCAGTGTGGGCAGCTGGTGCTCTCACCCACTCTCCTAAGTATGGCTGTGCTGTAGTTGGACAAGAATACAAAGTGATGGAAGTAGACGAGAGATACTTAGCACACGAGAAAGCACCTTGCTTTACTCTGATACGGCAGGGTTTGATTTATAACGCGGAAGCTGAACGTAGAGATTTACTTTGCTTATTTTCCTCCCACGCTTTCCCATTGTAAAGATGCTTGTATTTTATATTCTGAGTTTTATTCACGTAGTCAAAGCTCTCGTTCCATTGACAGTAATACATACTTACGTGTCAGGCCCTCTGCTCTGCTAAGCATGATGTATGGCAGTCATTTCACAGCATTTATACGTATCGATATTAAAATACCACATTTTACACTTTGAATATATGCCATCTTTTTGTCAATTATTCTTTTAAAAATTTAAAAAAAAATACAGTACATTAGTTGCCATAAGAAAGGCATGCACAGACGGTGGTAGGAATGGAGGCAAGGGAAGAGAGGTCTACCGCGGAGTCAGGAAAGCTTCACAGGGAAAGAATGACCTGAAATTTGGCTGGAGAGATGAGTTAGAAGCTTGCCAGGAAAACAAACAGAAGTAGGATGTGGCAGGCAGAGATTGGAATGACGAGGAACTGAAGCCCAATGTTGGTTAAATGAAAATCTGCAGTAGGTATGGGGGATAGACACAGAGGAGCAGGTAGGTAAAGAACAGAATGGGAAGAGTCTTGAGAGCCACGTAAAAGATTTAAGGTTTATTCTGTACATTATGGGGAGGAGCCTCACCCATTGAAAATTTTATGGCATGGATGGGCATGGATGGGACTGGAGTGACATGATTAGATTTGCACATTGGAAATGTGTCTCTGGCAGCAGAGTTAAGGTAGGTGGGAGAGGTGGATGAGATTGAAGATTAATAAGGAACCTACTACAGTTGGCTAGTCAAGAAAGTGCGGGCCGGAACTGGAGCAGCAGCAGTAAAGGTTGAAGGTGTGGGCAGGAGGGACGTGTATTTAGCTTAGGTGTTGAAGAAGCTCCAGGCACAGGTGAAAAGCACAGCCGAGTCACAAGTTCTGTTCTTGTTAAAGAGGAGGAAGGAAACGTCCAGATGGGAGGAGCCGACCAAGAAACCACTGCTTGCCTGTCTAGGTTGATACTGCAAATTACAAGCCTCTGCTTCGTGCATTAACCTGATCTGTTTCTGTCCTGCTTCTTAGTTTTTGTCTGGGGCTTTGGCGGGAAGGTAAATAATTTTTGCTTGTTTAAATGCCAGTGTTATGTATGTTCCAGGGCATGTAAGGGGCCTTTAATTCTGTAGTCTGTGGTTTTCCGTTTCCCTAATGAGCCTAAATAAGACAACATGTTTTTTAAGTTAATTTGTTTTATCTACCTGTTTTTCTGAACGAGTTTGACATTTTTTGTTATTATAATATACACAGAATTAGAATGCTACTGTCGTCTTTTTTAATATATATTCACTTCTATTTATGTTATTTCCCCCTTCACTGTCATCTTCTGGCTCTTTCATCTGGTCTCACTCACTTCCCCCCTTTTTGCCAACCTTCTGTTATGTACATTGCAGGAATTTTTGTTTACTCTTCCTTAAAAGGATCAGCTGCCCTAAAACGTTTTGTCAGAGAATGTCTTTTTCTTTTCTTAAGTCCTTAGCTCTGTAGAAAGAAATGGGAGCCCCCCTGCTTCACTTTTATAGTCTCTTATTACCAAAACAAAAAATTCACAAGGGTCGCCGCCTGTGGCTCAGTGGGTTCGGTGCCAGCCCCATATACCGAGGGTGGCAGGTTCGAGACCGACCCCGGCCAAACTGCAACAAAAAATAGCTGGGCATTGTGGCAGGCGCCTGTAGTCCCAGCTACTCGGGAGGCTGAGGCAAGAGAATCACCTAAGCTCAAGAGCTGGAGGTTGCTGTGAGCTGTGACGCCACGGCACTCTACCAAGGGCAATAAAATGAGACCCTGTCTCTAAAAAGAAAAAAAAATCACAAAAATAATAGTTCAGAGAAGTTCTGGGAGTTTTCTTATGCAGAGAAAAGTTGGAGATACGACTCTATGTCATATGCTGTAGAAATCACGAAGTGCAGTTCCTGAACATCTTAGAAGAAACGTCAAAGACACCAAGGAACACCAGAAGCACAGAATATTGCTTTAAGGTTGTAACCAAGTTTTGCCTGGCTGCAGTGTGTCTCCTATAATTCTGGCCTAAAATAAAGGTGGGTCAGATCAGTATTTCTATTGTCACTTTGTGATATCTAGGTCTTTGGTTGGTTTGTTTTTGCTGTTTCTGTTTCTGAATATCTAAACTCCAAGGCTTTCTAATGATGTAGAAAATGGGTAAAGACTTCCGATTCCTCCAGTTGTTTTCTCCGGTTAAGAGGTAGCGTGTCGACCAACCTTCCTTTAGTTGAGCTTGCACTGTTTTCAGGAATTCTTCTGGGCATTCATGCCATTTCATCTTCACAGCAACCTCGGGGAGCCTACGTTGCTTTTTTTATTTTTTTATTTATATTTTTTATTCATAAACATATAGATCAAGTATACATTTATGCATTTGTGGGGTACAATGTGCTAATTGTATATGCAATTGTATGCAATTGCTGATTTTATATACAATTGAATGTTTATATAGGCAATTGTATATATGTATATATACAATTTGGAATGCTTATATCTGCATTAGTTAATACTTAATATATCCTTCACCTCATTTACTTAATTATTGTGTTAAGACATTTATACTCTGTACTTAATAGATTAGACATGACCCCTTGCAATATGCACATTACTTTTAAATGAGAAAACTGAAACTCAAAGAGATCAGATCGCTTGCTACGGTGCTGCAGAGAAGAAGCAGCAAACCCAAGTTCAGACCACAGAGTCTGTGCTTCTTCCCCTGCATGTGTTGTAATTCCCAGCACCAAGTGTCAGTTCCTTCTCAGGACGTGCTCCCTAACTGAATAGTGGGTCCCACGGTCCTGTATTTATCCATTTAGTGTCCCTGCTCCTGTTCTTCACAGATGGAGACTCAGATGTGCACACGCAGTTTAGCTAAGCACGCAAATGTTTTCTTGCCCACACTTCAGCCTCTGTTATCCTCACTACTCTCAACCCCGATTTTTAGTGTTTATTAAGCATTTACTCTGCTCCTGAGCTAAGTCCTAGAGATTCACGTTTCAAGATAGAAACAGCAACAGAAAAAAATCTTCCCTCTGCTCTCCCCTCAAGGATTTAATCAAATAAAGAAGGAAACCTTTAAGTAAATATAACACAAAAAGATCATTGTTTTCAAGGCCGTGAGGCTCAGAGAAAGACTAACTCTGCCTGGAAGAATCAGGGAAACTTTTAGCTAAGACTTAATTAACAAGAAGATACTTGTGCTGGAATGAGGGTGGAGGGGCAAGATAGAGGGAGGCAGCAGTGGGGGTCGTGGTGGCTTCTTCAAGCAAATGGATCAGTATGTGCAAAGGTGGAGAGGCCAGACAGAACTTGGAGTGCTGCGACACTACAGGTCTTAGCCAGTGGCATGGAAATGCCAGTAAGAAATGATAGGAAAGAGCCGGGACAGGTAGGCAGGGCCAGGCCATGAAGGGTTCCACCTGCCGTGTGAAGTTTGGGTATGTTCCAATGCCTTAATGAGTTTCTCCAGGATATTTCTTTTTATTCATAGATTTCACAACTTTCTGATGGCCCCGCTTTCCTTTAAGAGCATCATCTTCTGATCTCTGAGAATTCTTAAATTTTAAAGCAATCTAACATGTGGGAAAGATGGGGCTCCATGGAAAGAAACCACAAGAACTCAGAATGAAATATGAAACTGTCCCCTCAAATTATATTTTTTTGTTTCTCTTTTATTGCTAAATAAGATGAATAAATGAACCCTTTTAGTCATCTTGTATGTTGAAATTGAAAAGAAGCAAAAGATAAATAAATAAACACAAACCAAAACCAGGTTTAAATTAAAATACTGCCTTGTGTTTGTAAGACAGAAAGTGGAATAGAAGTATCAGCCATGGGTCATTTTATTAAATTGGGAGACATGGCTTGGAGATGAGCTTCTAGTTGGCGTTCCTCCTCCCGTGGGTCAGAACTTCAGATGTGAATGAGACATAGATTCAGCCACACCTCTGCTCAGTGCCTTGATCAGGAGACCTCCTGCCTTTGTGAAATACTGGGACGCTCACTGTAAGAAGCTGAATGCAGAACAGTGTTGGTTTTCAGTAATTTCAGCCATTGTCGTACTATTTCTCCTAGTATTTTGACTCTGGCTATTCAGGCAATAAGTTGAGAATAAATAGATGAATAACATTTAATTTTATTCTCTACCTTTCCCAGTTTGAAATGTTAATAAACATTTAGGTAAGGATTAAAATGTATGAATTCCTGGAGGACGTTTTCAGAAAATAATCACAATTCAAACAAGGCTTTCTGTAGACTACTGAGTTTGGTAACCGTGCAGGTGTAAATTCTGGCTGTGCCACTTAGTATAGCTGTGACCTTGAGCTGGTGATTTAACCTCTGTGGGCCCAGGTTTCCTTGTCTATTAAATAGAGATTAATCTGTTTTTCAGGAAGAGATTGTAGGGATTATAGATCATGTTAGAGACAGGGAGACAGTACAGGTAAGAGTTAGAGGGTAAAGAGTATGGACTCTAGAACCAGGAAACCTGGGTTGGAATCCTGGTTCTGACACGAACTGTGTGTCCAAGGACACATTTCCTAACCTTTCTGTTCTCAGTTTCCTTATCTGTGAAGGGAAACGATAGAGGTTCATATCTCACGGCGGTTATTGCTTGAGTTAATATTTGCAGAGTACTTAGAACAATGCCTGGCACATAGGACTGTGCAAGTATTTGTTAGATATATTGTTAATGAAAGCTCCTGGCACCATATAAACACTCCCTAAAAGGTTAACTATTATTTATATCCAGTGTATAATTGATTCCATGTAAAAACAAAGCCCAATGCAAATCTTAAATAAGCAAGGAAAGTGTATCACTTATATTCGAATTGTCTCTGCTTCACGCAGATTAATTTTTTTTTTCTGAGAGGGACCTTAAAGGTGCTGAGTATTACATGGTTAGCCTGATTAATCCGACCGTGCATCACGAGTCGCTCGTCTTTAGCCCAGTAGGAACGCGTTCTTTCTGATTGGACACAGGGGCCACCTTCTGTCATCGTGTCTTCTAACAATCATCAGAAGACCTGGAAGCAGGTTTCTGTATATGTGATTCCAGCTTTGCGCTCTGGTACTACAGACGGGATTGACTGGGAAAGGACTTACTGAAAGCCTTTCATTGGTCATCCTCCTGCCATTCGCATTACATAAAATATAAAAAGAGCTTTACGTCAGCAAGCCCAGTGAAAACTTCGCGACTTCAGCAGTCCTACTTAGCAGGGACAGCATGCTAAGCCTGAAATTCGGAAGATCACACCGAGGGCTTGCTCTAAGTTTGCTTTTCCCCTCTTCTGCTCCCTTCTCCCTTTCCCCTTCTCCCCTTTTCCCGTCCGCCTCCCCTGCCTTACTTCATAGACTAAAGAATATCATATATTTGCTTCTTAGCTCATTGAACTCTAATTGGATAAGTAGATGTGTCGCACTGGTCAGCAGGATCACGTGTCATCTAAACTGTGATGATTGTCCCCTCCCTTCCTGTCAGACAGGGACCGACTGAGGTTTGGAAGTGAGCTATGCACCTGGCCTTCTGTCGCCGGTGGGTAGCAGAGTTCACATGGACGTCCGAGTCGGCAGATCCCGTTCCGTTTGCAGTGGGTCAGCTTCACCTCTGTCCCCCTCCTACCTTTCATGTGTCAGCTTTCATCTCCTCCTAATTGTCTTCTTCACTCCTTTCATAATAATTACAAAGGATGTGTAACTTCATCGAGGCTGGGTAGCTGCATTCTGGTAATTTTAGAAACAAGGATGAATTTTACCCTGAAGCCATCTGCTGCTCGGTAGGAGAATTTTTTTAATTATAAATTAGACATTATAACACACTGCTGGAGATTAAAAATTGCTTTGGTTGTGTTGATTCCTAGAAATCATTTACTTTGTCTTTGTTTGAAGACTGTTTCTTTCCCCCTCCTCCAACAATGTATGAGAATGTTCTTCTAATATCCCAACAGTGTAAGGATTTTATTCTCTGAATAATTTCCAGTTATATAAAGTTACAGCTATGCAACTTGCATTTGCGTGACCCCTGGAAACTATTATCATTCCCTCTTACATTTCTGGATCCTCTGTTACCCGTGAAGACTGGTTTTCAGTGTCTTGTTTGCTTCTTTCCTTTTTGAACAAAATGACTTAATTTATCTAATGATTTCTCCTATTTGGTCTTTATGTCATTTAAATGAAAATCCTGAAAGAGTTTCGTAATTATAATCATTTTGCAACAGTAAACACTGATGGACCATTTGACATCTTCGTATCTTTTTCATAGCTTCTGCTTGATTCTCTTTCTGCCTCTTTAGAGAGTGGCATAGGGATCAGTGAGCATGAGCATCACTTTGGAGCTTGTTAGGCACACAGACTCTCAGGCCTAAGCCTAGACCTGTGGAATGAGACGTTGCACTTTAGGAATTTCCCCAGTGATTTATATACACGTTGATGTGGATCTGCTGCATTCCAACAAACACCACAACTCCCGATACTGTGCTTGGTTCCCCTGAGACAGTAATCCTCAGGGTCGGCGTATTTACTCTGTGCAGGACGTGGTTATTCCTAAAACTTGGCCCCTTTGCTAATGATGTTTGAGCACTGATAATTTATGTCATTTAGTGATGACAGTAATAATGGTTTTGGTTATCAGGAAGATACAGGTCAGTCAGTCAACTTTCAAAATATAGAGCAGAAAACAATAACAGCAGTTCTAGTAGTGTGTTCAGATATATCCCTGGTCTGTTACTGGTTAGTTAGAGAAGACATAGAGAACTCAGCTTTTGAGGCCGTATTGATTTCCACGAGAGCTGATAACTGATATACATAGTATTGTTAAAGACCTTACCCCAAATCCTACCTTATGTACATATTTCAGGCCGCACAGACCTAGGCGAGAGAATATGAATACGTCAAAAAATCTCAATCATCATTGGAGTACGAGCCTTGGTGATCTGGGGGTAGAAGCATGCGTCATCGTCACGTGAAAGGGACAGGATGTGTCTGAGCGCATCGTGCATTCTTAAAATGAACGCGGATTCATAAAACAAATGGAGGCATATATTTATGGCATTTACACATCCTAATTATTCCCATCCGCCTATTAAGGATGGTGTTAACATCACTTCTAATATTATAGAGAAGGGAAAGCCCTCACTTGTCAGCTTCTGCTGGCACTGGGATAAAGCAGAAAACTGCTCATCTCTATGTAGTATGAAGAATTTTTCCTGGGTTTATGACAGCTTTACTACTTGTAAATCTCATTTTATGTTGGATTAAACTTCTGATTGGTGGTGTCCTTGGAACATCTATAATAACTGATTATAGTTTAAAAAAAAAAACACCTGGCTCCAAGTTCAGACAACCTCCTATTGAGTGTCTTGTGGCTGTAGGTACTTCAAGTTAATGAGCCATCTAGGACCTGGTCTTGGTTTCTAAATAAGGAACCAGGGTTCCTTGGAGAAGTGTTTGATTCAAGGCTAAGGCAGGGAAAATAAAAGGTACCATGGAGTACTTACTGTGCAGCCACAGGAGGAGAGGGAGACTGCACATCTTTGTGTTTACATGGATGGAGTTGAAACACATTCTTCTTAGTAAAGTATCTCAAGAATGGGGGAAAAAGTATCCAGTGTACTAAATACTAATATGAAACCAGTATACAAACAACTACATGCCCACACTAAAGAAAAAACACAAATAGAGTCTAGCAAGGGGGGAAGGAAAGAGAGAGAGGAGGAGGGAGGGTGGTTGGCACATGTGCACCGTGGGAGGGTGTCCAGCACCCTGTGTGAGGGGCTCAGCTACAGTTTAGACTTTACCTTAGAAATGAAAACAGTGTAAGCTAAACATTTCTACCCTCACCTCTATCTGAAATTAAGAAAGAAAAAAGAAGGAAAAAGGAAAGGTGAGCCTAGAACATCCAATGCCAAAAGATAAGGAAATAGTTAAAATAAAATAAAATATGATAAAGATGGGGCTCATTGAAAGTATATAAGAGCCAGTAGGAATTATCTCCTGATGGCCAAAGCTGGAACCATTTGAGTATCAAAATCGGTGGCAGTCAGCTCGGCACCTGTAGCCGAGTGGTTAGGACACCAGCTACATGCACCGGGGATGGCAGGTTCTAATCCAGCCTGGGCTGGCTAAACAACAATGATAACCACAAAAAAAAAAAAAAAATAGCTGGGCATTGTGGCAGGTGCCTGTAGTCCCAGCTACTTGGGAGGCTGAGCCAAGAGAATCGCTTAAAGCCCAAGAGTTGGAGATTGCTATGAGCTGTGATGCCACAACAGTCTATCCAGGGCAACAGCTTGAGACTCTGTTTCAAAAAATATATATATACATATATACAATTAAAATAAAATAAATGTAGAAGAAATGGGATAAGTGAAAAATGAATAGAGCACCACAGTGGTTCCTGCAATCAAGATCTACCAGCAACCTAGTAGGTAAACTTTCAAGGGGAAACAAAATACGTCAATGTATCTTTTCTAAACGTGACTTTACAATGGTGAAACCCAACAAATGCCCTTAATCACCCCCGATGAGATGGACCGAGATGAGCACATCACTCCTGTGATGCTCCTCCCAAAAAGTCATACCCTCAATCTAAGTGTGAGGGAAGATCAAAGTCACCCAAGCTGAGGGACCGTCTTCGAGATGAGGGAGTGCTGAGGAACCGTCACACACTGGCAAAGATTAGGGAGGCATGACGCTGAAGCAAAGTCCTGAACTGGAAAGGGACATCAGTGGGAAGAAGCAGAGATCTTACTAAGCCTGTAGTCCAGTTAGTAGTACTGAGTCAGTGCTTTGATACTCAAGCCTTAGTTTTGAGAATTGTTCTGTAGTTAGGTACAATGTCAACATTAGAGGAAGCTGGTTAAAGGGCAACTCTTCTGTACATCTAAAAGTATTTTAAAATTAAAAGTTAAAAAACCCAGAGTGAATCCAACATTGTAAGGCGTGAG
Organism: Galago senegalensis; assembly: GCA_963575145.1. NCBI lineage: Eukaryota > Metazoa > Chordata > Mammalia > Primates > Galagidae > Galago > Galago senegalensis. The sequence continues at coordinate 16,077 of CAUYTI010122656.1, read as the reverse complement.
TTTTATGACAGGAGAAGGGCAAGCACAATTCTGAGGGGCAGAGCACCCCGAATTTCAGGGGTTGACTTGCAGATCAGGGAATCAGAGAAGACATCAGACTAGAAAGACGTTTGCCTTCCAGCAAGGCCAGGCTGGGTCTGAGTCTGGCAGAGAGAGAGGGGATGCCGCAGTGGTGGTTCCCACAGTGCTTTTCCAAAGTCAGATGACAGCGTGGGGTCTTGTGTCCTCGGTGTTGTCGTGAGACTCTGTTCTGTGTGTGCTGGTTGCTGTTCAGTGGCTGCTGACACGTGCGGCATTCGGGCGTTTAATGAAGGAAGGAATTCATTTGGTTAATATGAAATGTGAATTTAGTTCATTTCACTTGAATAAGTGACAAGAGGAAACAGACCCTGGTTTTGGATTTCATCCTCCTGCTCACCCTCATTTCAGTATTTGCATTTAAACAGAAAGCCACGTCTGAATGAGGCATATTACCCAGATTCCTATGAAGAAATAAAAAGGCTTTTATTTTTAAGTCCCTTCCATTACCACATCTTAAGCTTGACAATTATCAACTTGTTCAAAAATAGCTCCTTGCCACTGTGCCAGGGAAGGACGTAAAGGTGGTGGGCACAGTGAGGGCTCCGTGGGCACAGTGAGGGCTCCGTCACCAGACGCGGTTTCTACCCCGTTCCTCGGCTGAGCAACCAGCTGTATAACCTCTGGCAAGGTACTTAACTTTCTACCCTCACTTTCTCCTGAAATAAGGATACCTCATAGGGTTATTAAGAAGAAATCATTGTCAGAGAGCTTAGATCAGCTCCTGGCACATAATGAAGCACTTTCATAAGAGATAAGAATAACATATTCATTTAGCAAAACCTTTATCAAACAGCTATTGTCTGCAGACAGCTAGAAGGGCTAGAAGTACAAACTGTCATTCCCCCATTCTCTGCTCTCAAGAAACGCAGTGTGACGAGGGAGAGGGACGAGTAAAGTAACCGCAGCAGCAGCAGCAGCGGCAGCGGCCCTCTCCTGAGCTCCCGGGGCCTCTCAGGACCATCCCCCATATTATCCATATGCCAGTGCACGGCAGTTCCATGAAATGGAGAGATTGTCTCCATTTTGCAAATACAAAACCAAGGCTCCAAAAAGTTAAATAATTTGATCAAGCTTACATAGCTAAGTACAAAACCCAGGATTTGATCCCAAATCTGCCTGACTCCAACCTGTTCATCGGATGATTACAATTAGAATATTTGGAGTGCTTTGACACAGTCCGAGGAGACCTCTACGTATGTGACGTTGTAATGCCATAGTGAGCCTGAGTGTCTTTTGGTGTTTCTTTTAATGTTTCTACAGAGTCAAGTTCCTACTTTCCTCAGTTACCTATAGAAAATAGAAATAAATAGGTATTTAAGCACGACCCTCCTTGTACATGCAGATCTGTAAAGCTCAGCCCAGTGAAGCTTTCCTAGCTCTTGCTTTCGTGCCTGTGAAGAGACCAGTGAGAAGGGTCTTCTCAGCAAGGGTGATACAGAGGCCAAGCCACCCACCTAACCAGCCTTTGTTCCAGTCACTCCTTGGAGTCCATTTCCCCAGGTTATGGGGAAATTTGGTGAAGCGGCTCTATAAAGTGCTCTTTGAGACATTAAAACTTAGACCTCCCATCTGATCCTGCAATCCCATTACTGGGCTTCTACCCAGAAGAAAAAAAAATCATGTTACCATAAGGACATTTTCACTAGACTCAAATTGATTGCAGCTCAATTTACAATTGCCAAATTGTGGAAACAACCTAAATGCCCACCAATCCAGGAATGGATTAACAAGCTGTGGTACCATGTATACCATAGCTTGTTAATACCATTGGAATACCATGCAGCCACTAAAAAGAATGGCGACTTTACATCTTTTGTATTAATTTGGATGGTGTTGAAATACATTCCTCTTAGTAAAGCATCACAAGAATCGAGAAGCAAGAATCCAATGTACTTAATTCTGATATGAGGATAACTAATGCTAGTACATGGTGGGGGGAGAGGGGATAGGAGAGGGGAAAGGAGTGAGGGGGTGGGGCCACAGTGACACAGCTCTTGGGGGCTGGACACTATTGATAGAAGAACTTCACCCAGCAGACATAAGCAGTATAACCTGACTCATTAGACCCTCAATGATTCCCCAACAATTAAAAAAAAAACTTATCAATGCTATTTAAAAAATATCTTCTTACATGCACTAAGACTCATCCTGTGATTATGGGGTTGGGTTTGGTTTGGTTTGGTTTGAAGTGTGACTATTATTATACCTATTTCAGGATCTGCAAACACGGTTAAATTAGCATTTTCCTCTTCAAACTTCATTTGACTATCTCATCCTTGACTCATTTGAGACTATTATTTTTGTAGAAAATTGGAACAATACATCTCTATCTGTCCATATGGGATAGGATTCGATAAGAACAGTTACTCATAGAGGTGGAATTGGGAAGCTGAGGCCTTTCTGATGGTCATTCTGGAAAAGGACTATGGGATGGAGCAGAGCTCATGTTGTGGAGAGAACTCACTGGCACCCGCCCGGCCTCCAGCTCTTGGATGGGACCCTGGTGGTCTCCAGGTTCAGGCCTGTCTGAGGCTCTTTCCGCGCATGCGCCCTCTTTTCTCTTCTGAACCCTTCTTCCCCTCTGCACTTGTCTACCCTCCTGTCTATTCTCCCAGGACCTTTTTCTCTGAAAGGTAGCAGTTGGCAGTAATGGTTTCACAGAAGAAGGGAGAAGATATTTCACATTTACTACGCTCTAGGCCAGGGGCATCTAACCTTTTTTTTTTCTTTGCTGACATTGGAAGAATTAGCGTTGTGTTGGGCCACACGTTAAATATGCAAACACTAAGGAAAGCTGGTCAGCAAATAAAAAAAAGGTCCTTGCAGACTTTTGTGATACCTAACACCACAGATGAGCAAAAATAAAGTCCTCACCAAATCATCATGCGGCCCACAGGACCCAGGTTGGACACCCTGCTGGGCCTTTTCCATTGTTAATCTCGTTCAGTCCTTAGGGCATCCTGTCTGGATAGTGGATGATCCCTGCATTTATAGAAACAGAAGCTAAGGCTCAGGGAAGTTAAATAACACTCCTAGAAGACTTGAAGTTAGAACTTGGCAAAACAGAAATCAGCTCTAGTTCTCAGAACGTCGCAGGCCACACTCCTCCGTGAAGCTGTGGTGGTGCCGTAGTCACTGTCACCACCACTGCTGCTGTTTGCCACCAGCAGGCCGGGAGAAGGCTTTGCCTGAGGTGGACAAGCGTCTGTGGTCCCAGCGTGTGAATAGAGCATGTGAGCTTTGGTGAACACATTGGACCCTCATAACAACCTGCTGACTAGGTCTATTTATTATTTCAGCTTTACAGAGGGGAAACTAAGACCCCCAAGTCACAGCCAGTGAGTCTGGTGGTGGAAGCTCACTGCAGTCCCTGCAGGGCATCTCGTAAACCTCACTGTGCCCACAGCCCACAGCGCCACGCCCCAGCTGGGCATAGAGCCTGTTCCCGTCACCCAGGCAGTGTTCTTCAGGCAGGAGTGTATAACAACACAGGACCACATGGGTCTAACTTACAGAACAAGAGGAATTTGTTTCTTCCCTAAGAACACGAGACTGTAAAGGCTCAGCAAAAGGATATAAGCTTCCATTTATACCAAAGCTCAGGGAATTACTTGTGTGCATACTGAAGGCATCTGAGCAGAGTATTTCCAGAGCACATTCCGTGTATCACAGCTATACGTCCAGTATGACTCAGATTATAAGGGGAAGGCTGTTAACTATTTTCAGGTACATGAATAATGCTATTGCATTCCGTAAATGAGTAGATAGTCATGGTGCTCATATGCTAATGAGCTGTTGAGTTGACTGTAAGCCTAAAACAGGATGTGTGGACCCACACAGAGTTTTTACTTAGGAAACTGTATTCAGTTGCCTTGCTACCCTGGGGTAATGGCTGAAAGAGCAGCCAGTCCCCTGGTCACGTTTAAGTGAATATCTTAGAGTTAGTTTTACTTCCTTGTTGTTTTCCTTATGGATCGAATAAGCTAAAGAGTTCCCTCTCAGTCGATTATTAGGGAATGGAAATTCTGAGCTGCTCAGATTCAAGTTGGTGTCCACAGCAGTGCATTTTCTTTCAGCCTCAGACATACATGGTTTATTTTAAAGTCTTTCTCTCATCTCTCACTGTCTCTAAGAAGGAAACTTTATTCATTTACACTTCCATTCAACAATAGTTATGGAGTACTATTCGCTAGTCATTGTACTAAGTGCTAGGGACGTCACAAAATAGACGTTATCCCAGCCCTCCCATCAACACAAAGAAGCGATATTGTTAATATAGTGCATTATAAGGTTTATTACAGAGAAACGTAGTAGAGTTTGAGAGCATAGGTGAAAGTAACATTTATTTCTATCCCAATAGATTTCGGTTTTGGAAATTTCTTTAAAAGTGGTGAACTACTGGCAACGTGGTGTGGCAGCCCGCCTTATGCAGCCCCGGAGGTCTTTGAAGGGCAGCAGTATGAAGGACCACAGCTGGACATTTGGGTATTCCTTTGCTTTGCTGGGTTGTTAAATGTATCTCTAAGGATAATACATGCACTTGGTGCTTTTGTCCATCTTAGAACCTCCTGGTACTTAGCACATAAGTAGTATGGCATATTTTCTCCATCTGCTAGTCTAGAATTAGTTAGAGCATCTCAAAAACAATCCCTAGGAAAGAATTTCTAGGGATAGATACTATAATATGAGCTATAATTTAAAGTTTAGCAGTCAAAATGATCAAAGTCAGATCTTTTGGTATTAGAAGATTTTTTTATAGTCGTGAAGGTTTCAGATTCTTTTTTTCAAATTCTGAGAAAATACTAAATTCAGACAGGAATTTTTCAGTCCATACGGTTTCAAGAGCCCTGGAAATGTTTATGAAAGAGTTTCTGAAGTTCTCACTAGAAAAGTGACTGCATCATTTGCCCCTAGAGTATGGGAGTCGTCCTCTACGTCCTTGTCTGTGGAGCTCTGCCTTTTGATGGACCAACTCTTCCAATTTTGAGGCAGAGGGTTTTAGAAGGAAGATTCCGGATTCCCTACTTCATGTCAGAAGGTAACAAGCTGTTTTGCTAAAGGTACTCTCTCGTGTGTGTGTGTGTCTCCAAATGAAATGCCCAAACGCCCAAGGAAAAGCTTCCGTTTCTCTGAGATTTGGGATGGGAAATAAAGTGAGTCATTTTAAAAGCTATAGAAATAAGCAGCCCCCTCTATGTAGGTGAGAAAAGTTCCAGCCTTCCTACTCGTAGCTAAACACAGCACATTACCAGATAAAGAGCAGCGAATCTTCCCATTCACTCTGCGTCTATAAAGGTCTCGGGTTAATTTTAGACTTAGTGAAGCACGTCGTGGGTACAGATTCACAACATTTTACTCTAAGTATTAAATGAAATTTGCAAAATTTTTTTTAAAAATTAATTAAATTAAAAACAAACTGGCAAAACTGCTGAATTAACATGAGATGCCATAATCCGCCTGTCTTGGGCGGTTACCTAGCTAGCAGTTAAGTTTGCTCCTTGTTTCATTTTGGTTATTGTTCTTAATTCTTTTGCTCCTACTAACGATAGAAATAGTGCTCTTAGTCAGTGGTTCTCAACCTTCCTAACGCTGCGGACCTTTAACACAGTTCCTGTGGGTCGCGACCCACAGATTGAGAACCGCTGCTCTTAGCAGTAAAGAGCACGGGCTCTGGAGCCACACTGAGTCACTGCTTACTGGCCGTGGCCTTGGTTGGCAATTTCATCTACTCTCTGTGCTCCAGTTTCCTCATCTATAAAATGAAAATAACAGCAGTTCCCATCTGAGGGATGTTGTGAGAATTAAATAAGTGAATCTGTGTAAAGCACTCAGCATAGCGCCTGGAGATAGTGAGTGATGTAAGGTCATTGGTGAAGACGGTCTCGTCCGCTCAGAAGCCAGTGCTGAAACTTGCAGCAGTGCAGTGTTGTTGGTGTAATCAAGAAGTAAATACTATTTTGCATATTTTTCTCAGCTGCACTGAACGGGAAGAAAAGCAACAGCCCTTTGGAGAGCTCTCTGCCTCACTTGCCTAGCCTTAGTGTATCAGCCTTAAATATGACTAAGGATTAATTTGTTATTTGCTTGTCCTGGGAATGAGGCTTGTTTGTTTTCTTTAGTGGAAACCTTAGTCTTTGTGTAGATATTTTCAGTTGGGAAATTCAGTAGAAGGGTTCACTTACCCCGGAATCTGATGGACCCACACCCTCCTGTTTTTCCTGAGTGTTCGTTTGTTCACCATGTGAACTTGGCAGATGCAAGTCGGCTTCATGTATTCACTTATTCATTTGACCTTTGCTTGTCAGTGGAGGACACAAAGATTAGCACCATGGTACAAAGTCATGTGCGTCAAGCAAATAACACTGACGTCCAAGGTGATCTGGGTGACTTCTGTAACATTGTGGTTTCTACAGATTGTGAGCACCTCATTCGAAGGATGTTGGTCCTAGACCCCTGCAAACGGCTAACCATCGCTCAGATCAAGGAGCACAAGTGGATGCTCATAGAAGTTCCTGTACAGAGGCCTGTTCTCTATCCACAAGAGCAAGAAAACGAGCCGTCCATTGGGGAGTTCAACGAACAGGTTCTGCGCTTGATGCACAGCCTTGGAATAGACCAGCAGAAAACCATTGAGGTAAAGCGCTCAGGGAGTTGACGGGAGATAGCGCAGGTTGGGTTGCGCTTAGGTACTTGGGATTTCACGCTCACACCTGTCATCCAGGTCTGTCCCCAGCCCTAGGCAGACCATTCAGCGTTCCCTATTGATTACGTCAGACTCTACTTACAGTTCCTTTTATTCAGTGTCTAAATACCTTTCTTTGTTCCGTCTGCCAAAAAATTCAAGAGGAAGCATTTGTAGAAGATCCAGAAAGGGCCAGGATGGAAGCTTTAATAAACGTAAGACCAAAAGTCTTTTCCAGCATGAAGCATGACACTCCGTGCAGGAGTGCAGCTGGGACAGTTTGTACGGAATGTGAATGAGCAGACGGGAACGCGGTGAGGGGCCCTGCAGGACACAAGAAGTGGGGGCATCCGGATTAGGAAAGCCAGTGGGGTTTAGACTGGAGAAACTAAGAAGATGAAAACATGTGGGGTCCTGGTTTGACAGAACTGAGAGGGTCATGAGCCTGGAAAATTCCTTTTGGCTTTTATTTCCGTCCTCTAAAGTAGGCATACTGATAGGGTATACATATCATTAATACCTCCACAATAGCAAAAAACAAGAGGAAGCGTAACAAGCAAGAATATCAAATGCCCCCTTACTTGCTGTGAAAGACCAAGGCTCCAGACCGTGGTACCCTTTCCCTCTTTGTAAGTGAAACCAAACTGCAGTCCCTGCTCTGCACCTTGTGGCTCAGTGATGTGTTCCTGTGCCGTCCATGAAGCAGGCCCAAAGGGCAGCTGTGCGTTGCTTCCTCTGGCCTGGGATTGTCACTGAGAGTGACCCCCACGCACCCATGCACGCTGTCAGGTGGAATTAGAAGCCAAAGGAACAGTTGTTTCCCTGTTTCCTTAGTTTCCCGGGAAAGCTGGCAGGCTAGAGATGTGAAAATTTGGGAAGCAACTTATTTTCCAGGTTTCAAGAGGGTGGGACTGCAAAAACAAGAGGAAAAAATTACCTAAGAACAGAGATGGTGTTTCTCAATTTAGCGTCCAGATGTCATTTGCCAGCCTGTAGTAATGACCAGAAAGTTCCCCAAAGGTTTTAATCACTCACTTCAGAGTTGTCAATGGTTTGGACTTGGGTTAAAGCCCTGGAATTAGAGCCCCAGACTCAGGTTGCTAACTGACCACCTACCATAGTTACAGCTATGAGCTGGAACCACATGGCAGCATGGGGGAGTGTCTGCATAGGATGATGAAGGCATGTTCCCTGAGTGGAGAAAAATAAATGGAGAAGGGCCAGTCAGTTCGTTTGATGGTATGATCCTTCACGTAATTAATGCTAAAGACTTGGATTTTCTGCTTTTAAGAGTACAGGACTTCCAGTGTTACAGCTCTTCTAGAATTTGCCTAGCAGGTTTTCCAGCCTCTACCAGAAGACCCATTAAAACTAAAAAAATAAAACTAAAAAGAATACATGATTTCCTTCCTCTTTTTTAAGGAAGGTCTAGATTACCGAATTACAGTTCTCTGCCTTCAGCACTTGTTCTCTCTCTCAGTCTTTGCAGAACAAGAGCTACAACCACTTTGCTGCCATTTATTTCTTGTTGGTGGAGCGCCTGAAATCACATAGGAGCAGTTTTCCAGTGGAGCAGAGACTTGATGGCCGCCAGCGTCGGCCTAGCACCATTGCTGAACAAACAGTTGCCAAGGTAATGCCCCCTTAGCCAACAGTCTTATCTGTGCATGTGCCTGTTCACGCACTTGACACATTTTTCATCTTGAACTACAAAGAGTTCGGATTTTATCCTCCGCACTCTTGTTTTTCTATAAAGTTTCTGCCTGTCATTCACTAGATTCTCCAATGTTTCAGCACCTTCCTGTTTTTAAGGATTAACTTTATTTCAGGCAGTTTTTTTTTTTTGAAGAGATGTTTCATTTTGTTATCATTCACTTATCTTGAGCTTTACTGTAACTAGCCCATGGATGTAGTTTCATGTAACACATTTTTACTGCAGATTTACCACGTGTAAACTTGTGTTAGGTACTATCGAGGATAGACATATATATGTAAGATGCAGTCAATCCTAGCCTGGGCGCGGTGGCTCACGCCTGTAATCCCAGCACTCTGGGAGGCCAAGACAGGCAGATTGCTTGAGCTCAGGAGTTCCAGACCAGCCTGAGTAAGAGCGAGACCCTGTCTCTAAAAATAGCCAGGCATTGTGGCGGGTACCTGTAGTCCCAGCTACTTGGGAGGCTAAGGCAAGAGAATCACTTGAGCCCAAGAGTTATAAGGTGCTGTGAGCTGTGACTCCACGGTACTCTACCAAGGGTGACATAGTGAGACTCTCTATCTCAAAAAAAAACTACAGTTAATCCCCTCAGCAAGGATTACTCTGTAGATGTAAAATAAGACAAGGTCATAAATAGCTGTGGCTCCGAAGAAGATGAGTGCTATAGAAGAAGGGAGAGCCGGGCTTTGTGGAGAGATGGTGTTTAGGACCCATCTTCACAGAGGTGTAGGACTTTGTTAGGGAGAGCTGGGCTTTGTGGAGAGATGGTGTTTAGGACCCATCTTCACAGAGGTGTAGGGCTTTGTTAGGGAGAGGCAGCAGCTGAAGGCAGAGGAGGCCGCGCAGATGGCGGAGGGCTCGGGCAGTCTGTGTGGGCCTTACTGGTTCCTTTGAATGGAAGTGTAGGGAAATGAAAACTGTGAGTCAGGCCGGACTGAAGAGTTCTGAATGCCAAAGTGAAGGGTCTCCCTGTAATTCAGGAATCGATAAGGCTACTGAAGACTGCTAAAGCAGAAGGTGAGATGATTAAACCCAGACTTTACGCTGATCAGTCTGGTAGCTCTAGGGAAGGATGGGTTGATAAGAAAGAGAAGAAATTTAGAGAGAGCAGTTAGGAGATGACAGTAGTTGAGGTGAGAAATACTGAAGGCTTCACTAACATGCAGGGGCCAGTTAGTTAGAGAACCAGTTCAGAGGCAGACAAGGTGCGCAGAGGTTTGGAAAGGCGGGTCAGCATGGTGCTTAAAGGCAGGGGCTCTGGGGCAAAGCCCATCCTGCCATTTCCTGCAGCGTGACCTTAGAAAAGCTTCTTAAGGTCATTCTAGGCCTCATTCTCAGAAATGTCCTTTGTTGTGGTTGAGATAGAGTCTTGCTCTGTCACCCTGGCTAGAATGCAGTGATACCATGGCAGCTACACCAGCCTGAAACTCCTGGGCTTCAGTGAACCCTATGGATAGCCTCAGGTAGCTGGGACTACACGCACCCCCCACAATGCCCAGCTGGTTTTTCTGCTTTTTTAGATGAGGTCTTGCTCTTGCACAGACTGGTCTTGAACTTCTGACCTCAAGCAATCTTCCCACCCCAGCCTTCCAGAGTGCTAGGATTACAGACATAAGCCACCATGCTCAGCCCTAAAATCTTCTGGATTTTAACAGGCAAATATATTTTGTTTTACATACATTGTACTTTGTATGTAAAATAATGTATTGGTACAAATGTGAGTAAAATAAGGTATCAGTACAGTTCCAGATATTTGGGTTAGAGTGTCTGTGAGCACTTGGAAACGTTCAAAGTTGAATGGTATTGTTTTCAAGACAGAGAGAGAGAAAATGAGATGCCTAAATTGGGGTAAGAATAGTGAGATTTTGTGGGATCCCTTCTATCTTGCAAATGTGGCCAGACAGGATAGGAAGCAGGAAAGCCCCCAGGGCTGTGTCAGTCATTCCCTGCTGAGTGTCTTTGTTCTCTTAAACATTATCCCTAGTGAGAGAGTGGGGAGGGGTTAATGCACATTATCCCTGAGCACCTGGACGAGTTCTTGTACAAGACGTCCTTCCCTATCTCGGCTATGAGCAAATTCTCTAGGATATCTCCAGTTATGTTTAATTTGGCTCAGGGTCCAGATATGTAACGTGGATTCTTAGGTTTGATAGCTTTTCATTACCCAGACTCCGTGAGTTCTTTTTACTGTGTGCGTTGATCCAAGTTTCATAGAAACTTAACCTACCGCAACATAAAGCGTCTCTAATTCAAGTGGCAGTCTCAGTGCTCATTTGCAAACTTGTCTCCACTGCCTTCCGGGTGCCAAGACACAGGCTCTGGTGCTGAAGAAGATGCTCCCTTCCCTCAGAGACTTCACATCCTAAACTTTAGTGTTGAACTTGTTAAGAAATAATTTTCTCTGTTTTCATGGTTATAAATGTGCTGAAAGTTTCAGTAGAGCCTTCTCACTTTAATTCGTGGTTGTAATTCTTTCTTTAAGGGAGTGACAGGTCTCTTGTTACTTGATACAGCAGTAAGAAATTGAGGAAAGACCATGACCCGGTGCAAAGGTCACAGAGCTGTGGGCACACACAGACCTCGGGTTCCACACCAAGCGAGTGACTTTGGGCAAGTCAGCATCTCTGCGCACCTGTGTCCTTAAATATAAAGTGGAAATAGCAATACTTCATGAGATTGCCACCAAGTTAAATTGCAGTCCAGCAAACAGAGCACTCACATGCCAGTCACAGGCCCTGCCACTGTGGCTTCAGAGGTCCCAGGATACAGTCCCTGCCCTTGATGGGTTGGTAGTCTAGTGATTACCAATTATTACTATTTAGATAACAGTGAGATTCCCATCTTAGAGAGACTTAGAGGACTTATATCCGTTGCATAACATGCAGGAAATGTTCTCTGTAATTGACTTCAGATGACTGTTTAGGGAAGAGTATGTCCTGCCTCTTTCTCATGAATTCTAACCACTCATTTTTAACAGCCCTTCCGCTACAACTGTAAACACACAAGAATGAAACCATCATCTCCAATTCTTTATTGATTAGAGTTTGCCCTTCACAGCTATTGGAAAGAGCATTGTATTTGCAAGGGCAGCCATATCAAAATGCCTCAGCCTGGTGGCTTAAACATCAGAAATTATTTCGTCACTGTTCTGGAGGCTTGAAATGCAAAATCAAGGTGCTGTCAAGGTTGATGGCTGGTGAGGGCTTTCCTCCTGGCTTAGAGACGGCTGCCTTCTCCCTGTGTCCTCACATGGCTTTTACTCCACAGTGTGGAGAGAAAGATCCCTGGCATCTCTTCCCTTCTGTTGAGAACACCAGCCCGGTGGGATCAGGCCCCGCTCTTCTAACCTCAGTTAACCTTTCTTACCTCCCTAAAGGTCCTGTCTCCGGTCATAGCCATGGGGGGGGGGGGAGGGTAGGGCATCGGCTTGTGAATCTGGAGAGGACACGATTCAGGCTGTGTCAGGTCTATGCCTCTGGGAACAGTAAGTTTTCCCATAGGAAAGAACATTATTTTCATTTTGATGAGTCTGAAAAACACAAAGTCAAAAGAAGAAATTCAAGGCAATGAACACATGGTCTAAAAAATAATCATGTTTGATTGGACATGATCATCACCACTCTTGAAGAAGCCGGTAATATCTGCTTCCTGGAATATTAATTGACTATCTATTTATTCCTCTCTTCATTTTCCCTAATCAGCTCTGTAATGCTGAGCCTGCCACTTGTATATTTATACCCTCTCTGCTTCCAAAAAGACTTCTTTAGTTCCGTCCGTGATTGCAAGACTCCTAAACCCTGCTATCCTGTTTTCTAGAAAGTGACTGTCACAACAAAATGTTATTCCTCTGTCCTTCCCAAGTTCCCAGGTCGGATGTGAGTTGTCAAGGACAGTGTGCTACGCTTGGTCTGGCACAGCTCAGTCCTCCGCTTACAGTCAGAGCTGGTGAGAGCCAGGGGCTGAGAAGGAGCAGGCATCGTAGTTACCTGTCAGGGTCTTGTTTCCAGCGCAGCACCCCCTGCTGAAGCCTTGCCCTAATAATTTAGACTACTTGCTGATGATGAGGGTGACAAGACTGTACCAAATATAATTTATTAAGAAGTTTAAAGTTATCTTGGCACTTGTAGCTCAGTGGCTAGGGTGCTGGCCACATACACCGGAGTTGGCAGGTTCACATCCAACCCCGGGCCTGCCAAACAACAATGACAACTACAACTCCCCTCCCCCCCCAAAAAATAGCTGCGTGTTGTGGTGGGCACCTGTAGTCCCAGCTACTTGGGAGGCTGAGGCAAGAGGATCACATAAGCCCAAGAGTTGGAGGTTGCTGTGAGCTGTGACACCACAGCACTCTACCCAGGGCGACATAGTGAGACTCTGTCTCAAAAAAAAAAAAAAAAAGAAGTTTAAAGTTCCTGTTGTGACATTGTGTCTAGTGAAATTAATTTAAATGATTACTGCTTGAAAGGAAAAAAGAAGTTATTTAACCTCCAAAAAAAAGCGATACAGTCTATAAACCTGAGGAATGAGAGTGGAAGAAAAGCCGTTTCTTTATTGCCCAGAGTGGTATGCAGTATTTTTTTTTGCAGTTTTTCGGCCAGGGCTGGGTTTTGAACCCATTAATGTGTTTGCCATTTATATCACACTGACACTTTGCTAATGCTATTTTAGGCTCTATCTTATGCAGTGTATCCAATGATACTAACGTTGTAACATATCAAATATAAAGCATATTCTAAATATCTTCCAAGTAAATTCAAATGTGAAGAATATTTCTAACATACCCTCCAATCCTTGAAAATCATGAACCTGAACTTCTGGCTGGGAAACCTCAGTGCCTCCATTTCACAGTCTGACTCTTACATACTTGTGATCATTTTAAGGCCTTAGAAAGAAAAAGGAGGAATTAGTTTTACTGAGTTAAGGACTTTGCATGTTACCGTATACAATCCCAGGTTCATTGTAAAGCAGTTATTACCCCCTCTTTGTAGGTTAAGACGATTCAGAGAAGTTAGGTAACCTGATTGAGGTCCCACAGTTAGTTAAGTAGTGAAGGTCAGAATCAGACTCAGGTCTTGGGAGAAGGGAAGCCAGAATCTTATACCTTCTTGTCCCTTTTGTTTGTTTGAATTTAAAGCTCACTATCCTATATCCCTTGCAGTGACCATAGCAAGAAAAATACATCCTTCTGCTTCTTACAGTCTAGAGAGATCATTGCTCCCTCAGATGTTTTCTCATGTCAGTTATAGTCAAATTGCTGTTGATAAATTATTCTGGTAGTTTTGAAGGGAAAAGAATGAAAGGACCATCCAGCAGCTTCATCCTTAACAAATTAATCTGCCAATTCTCAGAAGCGAAGATCATCTTTTAAATGATTTCTTTAGAAGAAGCATCTGTAATGCCTGTCTGATTGGCGTAGTTAACAAAGGACCCTGAGAACAGACGGAAACCATCGAGCCTTCTGTAGTAGATCAGCCCCCGGAACCCGACTCGCTCAGCAAGAGGCGTCCAGGCTGAGCATCTCCTTGAAGGAAGGATGACAGACATTTCTGTCCCCTCCAAGTATCTGCTGCTTCTCTTTTTCTATACTTCCTCTTCACACACACTCTTGCTAAGAAATATGTATCATGTCACCCAAGGAAAGGAAAACACCAGGGATATAGTACTTACTTCAGGGCATCCAGGGCTCAGTGCAGTCAGCTGTGGGTGAGTGTCTATGCCGCCCGTCCAGGGCTCAGTGCAGTGGGTGAGTGTCTGTGCCACCTGTCCAGGGCACGGTGCAGTCAGCTGTGGGTGAGTGTCTATGCCGCCCGTCCAGGGCTCAGTACAGTGGGTGAGTGTCTATGCCGCCCGTCCAGGGCTCAGTGCAGTCAGCTGGGGGTGAGTGTCTATGCCGCCCGTCCAGGGCTCGGTGCAGTCAGCTGTGGGTGAGTGTCTATGCCGCCCGTCCGGGGCTCCGTGCAGTCAGCTGTGGGTGAGTGTCTATGCCGCCCGTCCGGGGCTCCGTGCAGTCAGCTGTGCGTGAGTGTCTATGCCGCCCGTCCGGGGCTCCGTGCAGTCAGCTGTGCGTGAGTGTCTATGCCGCCTGTCCGGGGCTCCGTGCAGTCAGCTGTGGGTGAGTGTCTATGCCGCCCATCCAGGGCTCAGTGCAGTGGGTGTCTATGCTGCCCATCCGGGGCTCAGTGCAGTCAGCTGTGGGTGAGTGTCTGTGCCGCCCGTCCGGGGCTCAGTGCAGTCAGTTGTGGGTGAGTGTCTGTGCCGCCCATCCGGGGCTCAGTCTATTCAGCTGGAGGTGAGTGTCTATGCCGCCCATCTAGGGCTCAGTATTGAGGTCCCCTGGACAGGGACATTTCTATTCTTTATGAGTTTCTAGGTTTATGGAGAGAGCCAAATGTTTGAAGCTCTTTGAACTGAAGCAAGGAGCATTCTTGATTCACCTCCAAAATTAGCTTTTTTGTCACCTACATGAAAATTCTGCTTCTCGTATGAGACGTGCGTATAGCCTGTTTCAGAGGAACTGAGTGCCAAGATTGCTTCAAATCAGTTTTTGTACCCTATACACAATTCATCAAATCTTTCTGGGGTTTCCAATAAATAACTACTTACCCTTTAATTGCCCCAGGAGAATTGAGTTATCTTACTTTTTTTTTTCTTTGAGACAGAGTCCCACTATGTCACCCTTGGTAGAGTGCTGTGGCTTCATAGCTCACAGCAACCTCAAACTCATGGGCTCTAGAGAATCCTCCTCCTCAGCCTCCCCAGTAGCTGGGTCTTACAAGCACCTGCCACATCACCTGGCTATTTTTAGAGACAGGGTCTCTTGTTTAGGCTGGTCTGGAACTCCTGAGCTCAGGCGATCCGCCTGCCCCAGCCTCCCACAGTGCTGGGATTACAGTGTGAGCCACCGCACCTGGCCCTTATGTTACTCTTAAAACTTTGTGTGTTTATAGAGGAGGTATTCACACCGCCGACTGTCTGTTTTTGCTTATTTACAGGCACAGACTGTGGGACTCCCAGTGGCCGTGCACTCCCCCAACGTGAGGCTGCTGCGCTCGGCCCTGCTCCCACAGGCGGCCACAGTGGAGGCCTTTTCCTTCCCGGCATCAGGCTGTCAGGCAGAAGCAGCATTTATGGAAGAAGAGTGTGTGGACACCCCAAAGGTAGGGCTGTGTCCCAAAGCCTCGGAACGGTGCTGGGCGGAGGCTGCAGCTTGGTCCTCACGTGCTATGCTTGGGCTTTGTTGAACTGTCATTTCCTCAAGTCACTCAGAAGTCGTGTTTTTGTGGAGGAAACCTAAGGACAGTGTCCGGGCTCAACGCTCACCCATGTTCTGTCACTATGACTGTCACAGGACGTAACTTGTCAGACCGGGCGTGAACTTTTCAAAAGCCCTCTTCTTCTTCTTTAACCGATTCCTTCTCTCTTCAGATTTCTAGATTTGGGTGACTTTGTTTGAGAACAACTTTTTTTTTTTTTTTTTTTTTGAGACATAGCCTCAAGCTGTCCCCCTGGGTAGAGTGCTGTGGCATTACAGCTCACAGCAACCTCCAACTCCTGGGCTCAAGCGAGTCTCTTGCCTCTGCCTCCCAAGTAGCTGGGACCA
>CAUYTI010122654.1:0-167484 GCA_963575145.1 Galago senegalensis | reverse complement strand
CCCAGCTACTTGGGAGGCGGAGGCAAGAGACTCGCTTGAGCCCAGGAGTTGGAGGTTGCTGTGAGCTGTAATGCCACGGCACTCTACCCAGGGGGACAGCTTGAGGCTCTGTCTCAAAAAAAAAAAAAAAAAAAAGAACTGTACATCAACCTCTTGGCCTAGAAATCCAAGTAGATTTCGTGTCCCAGAGCCAGGCCACTTTTCCAACACCAGGTCACCCAGACAGAAACCCTATGCTCCAGGAGGCTCTTCTGGCCTTTTCCTGTCCACTTCCTCTCCCCTGCTGCCATGGCTGTCTGCTCCCACTTTCCCAGACCCCATCCCTGCTGTCCTCTCTCTGCCTGTGAATAATCCACTGCCAGAATGGTCACTGCCTCAGTCTATCACTGTTGACATCTCCCCGTGACCATAAGCTGGAGCCCACAGCCTTAGGGCCGTGCATCAGATGCAGCCTCAGTAACGCTGCGCTGTGAAGTGCTGCTCCCAACAGCCATAGTAATGCAGGGTTTGGGCCAGAAAAGCCCGGGATCCCTAGTCCTGACCTGTCATCCCTCTGGCCAGTCTCTTTCAGAGGCGGAGTATCAACAGAGAAGGGAGCCAGCCAGGTCCACATGACTCTGCCCCATGCCAGGTGAAAAGCAGGGCTTTGGAGAGCATGGGGGAGCCCCAGGAGGGGCCCAGCCTAATCCACAGCAGATGGATGGTCAAGGAGGTGAGGCCCCAGCCCGTACAGTGAGACAGGTGCTCACTCATCCTCTCAGCTGGCTGGCAGGTCCTCCCACCTGCCCCACACCCAGCCACACTCAGGACCCATGTGCTGTCCTGAGGCAGCAGAGGGGGTGTCTCTCCCTGGACTCACCAAGAACTTGCACAATCAATACAAAGAATCAGTGAAGTTGCAAATACATCCGTAGAAATTACCCACCTGAAACACAATGAAAATTAAAAGGGGCGAGTGGAGTGGGAAGGCCCAGAGCAGAGCGCCAGGCTTAGCCCCAATACCAGGTGGCCTAACATGTGAATCACTGGAACCCCGAAGGGGAGAAAGAGAAGGAGGAGCGTGAAATATTTGAAGAATTAATAGGCAAATTTTTCACCAATGAAAGATATCAAACCACAGATTTAAGAAGCTCAGATAACACTACGCAGGATATACTACCCTCCCACCCCTCCCCCAAATATTCAAACTTCTGAGTACCAAAAATCTGCATACCAGACAAAGAGAATCTTGAAGACAGTAGGAGGCAGGGAAGAAACAAAGGTAGGAACTACAGCAGACTTTCTATCAGAAATTATGCACTCAAGGAGACGATGGGTTGACAGCTTTAAAGAGGTAAAAGAGACAAAACCTGTCAACCTAAGCCACTCGGGAGGCTGAAGCAAGAGAATCAGCTAAGCCTAAGAGCTGGAGGTTGCTGTGAGCTGTGATGCCGCAGCACTCTACCAAGGGTGACAAAGTAAAACTCTGTCTCAAAAAAAAAAAAAAACCTAACGTAAAACTCTTCATGGGATCCTTCAAAATTAGAGTGAATTTTATGTAATAATTAGGGAATTTGAACCTTGCCTGGATATTTATAGTATCAAGGGAACATAGCTAATTTTTCATGTGCAATGCTGTTAATGCTTTAGGACTTTTAAGTAGTCGTTATCTTTTACAGATACATATTAAAATTTTATGGACGCTATTACAGGATCTGTGGGATGGAGTGAGCTGGGAGTGGATGAAACAAGACAGGCCCGGAGCTGATCGTCCATGACGCTGGGGACAGATGATGGGCATACGGGGTTTGACCTTCTAGTTTCAAACAGATTTAAAATTCTTGATAATAAAAATGAAGAAAACTCGTGGGAAAAAATGGAGACGTTAAGACCGTCTCAGAGACACAAAACCTGAGGGAATCACTGCTAACAGACCATTCTCCAAGGAAAGTTAAAAGAATTCTTTGGGCAGAAGTGGCTTATTGGTCAGAAGATGCAGCTATAGAAAGAACACTGCAAATGAAATTAAGGAAGGTGAAATGTGTGTGTGTGTGTGTTTTAGTTTTAATTGATCTAAGGTAGGAATCAGCAAGCTTTTTCTTAAATTGTATAAATTTCTTAGCGTTTGTGGGCCAGCTGGTCTCTGTTGCATCTACCTCACCCACACTCACCTTTACCACAGCAGCACAACAGTGGCCACAGAGAATATGTAAACATGGGGTGGCCGTGTTTTAATAGAGCTTTATGTACAAAAACGGCCTGCTGGCCACAGTTTACTTAGCAATGTATCATGTGTTTATGGCATAAGAGGTCTGACATTTACAGTTGGGAACTTGGCACTGGACACTTACATCAGCAGCACTAAAGCTTCATAACCTTGGATGTCGGTGTCTTCCAGCTAAGTCATGTCACCGTGTGGTGGTGTCTTGCTGAGTGTCATTCATTATCATGTTCTGGGTTCTTATGTGCCATCACATGGATGTTAGAGTTTGAATTAGAGCAACGAACAAACTTAAATTTCTTGTTGAATTTGGCAAGAGTGGAAGTGAAATCAGGGTCAAGTTAGTCCAAGTTCATGGGGATAATGACGTGAAGAAAACGGCAGTGTACAAATGGATTAAAGTTTTTTTCTGAGGGGAGAGAAAGCATCATTGATAAAGAAAGGTCAGGGTGGTCAGTTATGAGCAGAACTAATGGAATCCATGCAAAAATTCATTGAATTGTGTGTCAAAATAGTTGGCTGACTGAAAAGCAGAGCAAGTAAACATAGAGAAACAAGAAAATCTTAACTGAAAATCTTAGCCAACTCATAGCTCTTGCATCTCAACAATGCACCAGGTCACACAGCACTGTCTGTGAGGGAGTTTTTAGCAAGTAAACAACTATATCGGAACACGGTCAACTCATCTGATCTGGCCCCCAATGACTTTTCTCTTTCTCCAGATAAAGAAAATATTAAAATAAAGACATTTGGATGACATCCAGGGCTTCAATAATAATACAACAATAGCTTTGATAACCATTCCAGAAGAAGAGTTTCAAAATTGCTTTGAAGAGTGGATGTAGCACTGGCATTGGTGCATAGCTTCCCAAGGGGAGTGCTTAGAAGGTGACCATAGTAATATTCAGCCATGAGGTACGTAGTGCTTTTTCTAGGGTGAGTCCACAAACATAATAATCAGACCCGATATGTAAATTAAAATAGCAAACAGGTAGGAGGGTGGCTGGGAAGATCCTGTCATCAGGGCTTTGAACCGCCTATGGTAAGATACTATTTGAAGGGCGACTCAGATTCTTTGAAGATGTACATTGTAAATCCTGAGGGTGACCACTAGTATCTTTGAAAAGGGATGTAAATTAGTCACTAGAGAGGATAAAATTGAATCATAAAACATGTTCAGTTAAAAACCAAAAAAATCAGAAAGGAAAAAATAAAATAGAAGTAGAACAAATGGAAAACAGCCAGTAAGATGCTGGGTTTTAATCCAACTGTCTCACATCACCTGGCTGAGAAGAGTCCACACACTATGCAGCGAGGCCTCACCTAGCCACAGGGATGCATTCTGGAGAACTTGTCCCTGGGCAAGTTTGTCGTCTTATGAATATCATGGGGTTCACTTACACAAACCCCAATGGCACAGCCCCTGGCACACCCAGGCAGTGTGTCCCAGCCTGCTGCTCCTGGCTGCGCACCGGGTGATACATTGTACTACTGAGCACTGCAGGGAGCTGTAACTCCAGAGCAAGTCCCTGTGTGTCTAAGCACACCTAAACACAGACAGGTGCAATGAGCATGCAGGGTCCAGTCTCATGACCACCACTATCGTCTACATGGTCCATCGCTGACTGAAATGCCGCCATGCAGTGTACACGATAGTTAAAACACAGACCGTCAGATTGGATCAAGAAAAAGCAAGACCCAACCCTAGTCTGCCTACAAGAAATCAACTTTGTAGAAATATACAGATATATAAGTTAGAAGAAAAAGATAAGCACGCCAACACTCACCCGAAGAAAGTGGGAGGAGCTAAATTAGTGTCAAAGTAGAGTTCAGAGCAAGGAATATTATCAGAGACAAATAAGGGTGCTGCAGGTTAACGGAGGATCCCCTCAGCTGTGTGTGCATAGTAGAACTTGGAGATGCAGGAGCCTCAAACTGGTGGAACAGAAAGCAGAAATCCAGTCTTCTCTACGTGGTTGATAGAACAAGTGGACAGAAATCAGTAAGGATGGACCAGGCCCAGCAACGCCACAGCACCCTGGCCTGAGCGACGCCACCAGAGCAGAGAACACATTCTCTCAAGAGTTCGTGGAGAGTCCAACAGGGGACACCACACGCTGGGATGCAAGAAAATCCTGGACACCTTTAAAGGAACAGAAATAATGCCGAGAATGTTCTCAGATCATAATGGAATCAAACTAGACATCAAAATCAGCAAGAGGGAAGATCACACTTCAGCCCCAGCTTCCAGTGAGTACAGGACTGGACAGGGCTCCCAGACGGAGTGACCACACAGGCCTCATGCTGCAGCAGACACTCCGGATTGTGGAAAGATGCTCTGTGCAGTTGGTGGCCCCAGCTGCAGGTGCACGCCCACCACAGGGAGTCATAAAACAGGAGGCAGGAGGCTGAACTGCACCCAGGCCTGGCCTCAAGGCGGACCCCCACACCTGCACGCAGCCCACACAGCAGCCCTACAGGGAACCCATGGGCCCAGCTGACAGCAGAGGAGAAGTCTGAGCTGTGGGTGAGTGCACTTGGGATCTGGGCACTGCGGCTCCCAAGGGTAACCTTGAAGGGCAGTGGGAGGGAAGATCACTCTATGCTCAGAGCCTGGCAGCGCACCTGTCCCTTCACTTTGTGTGGAAGGAGACGTGGCTTGAGGTTAGAGGGTACACAGACCTGTGGGCTGGGAAAAACGATCTGGCAGCTTGGCCGGAGCCTGGAGTGAAAAGATTGAGAAACCAAGGTAGGGAGTGTGGGGGGACGCAGGGGTGGCGGCAGGGGGTGTGTGTGGCATCTGACGGGTTTGTGTCACAGGAGCATGCCCAGGGGAGTGTCCACCATGGCAGGTGCTCTGAGCCACCATGGGGATGGAATGATTGGGCAGGTGCTGCTGGCTGGGATCTGCTGATGGCCACCTGGCCAACATTCTGGGCTTGTGAATGGAGTGATCAGGAATAGCGTGAGCACCCACTCCCCACTGCCTTGGCCAGCTGCCTGCTCCCGCCTGTCCAGAACAAAGGCCAGAGCTGACCCTTTGGGACTCAAGAAGGCCAACTGACTACTTTGTGGCAAACTGATCACATCAGTCCCTTCTGCCCTTGAAGGGCCAGCATTTCCTTCTCACAGGAAGGAAATGGACTTGGCTTCCTGCCCACCCAATCTCTGCCAGCAGCAGTCTGAGGGCCCAGCTCTTCCCATGTCCCTCAGACCAGGAGCTACCCTGCATGGAGGAGGGCATCTCTGGGGGTTGACGTGCTGTCTGCTGGCTGCAGGTTGGGCCCCACGCTAGGGCACTCTGTGTGTGTTGCATTCCTGGGGGAAGACCCAGGAGCTCCACCATAACCCTGACCTACTTACCATCACTCCCACAACCCACAAGAGGGCTTGCCATTTTTGTCCCTACAACTCCGGGCTCATAGCAGCTGGTGCGGGAGATGTCCCATGGAATTACAAACCACAGCTGCCCCCTGGGAACTTCCTCATGGAGGTATCATCATGTGGAGTGGAGTGGCTGCTGCCTCGTAAGGGAGCACATGTGGAGGAAGGTGACCTGCCTAGACACTACAGGCGGCCCTTGTCCAGATGTGACCATAAGTGGGCAGCCATGGCAGCCCCAGCCACACATGGCAAGTGATAGGGAGCCAGAGCTAGAGCCCAGTGAGGAAGGTCTGGGTCACATCACGAAGTGAGGTACCATCATCTGTACAGATGCAACTGAGGACAAAGAGGCCCCAGGCTGGATGTGGGGGGTACCAGCTGCAGGGGGTGGGGCGAGGGGCCACATGAATCCAGCAGCAGCCATCCAGCACCCATCCATCATGGGTGATGTGCAGTCTGGTGGGCCAACCCTGCTGTTGTGGCCCAGACGCACAGGTCCTGAGCACCCAGCCGAGCTCAGGACTTGGTGAATGAGTGAGTGAACAAGCTGCCCAGTCTGGTTTTGGAGGCTTTAGCAGCACAAAGTTTCACCACTGAGAGTTCTGGGGCCAAGTCCCTCCATCTCCAATGCATGGATTTAGAGACTGGATTATCTAAGATTAGTCCAAGTCCTGCATTTGCCAGCAGAGGCCTTAGCTTCTCTGGGCCTCAGTTTTCTTGTGAGGAAAATCCAGGCATTAACCACCCCTTCCTCAGTGGTGAGGGTCAAAGTGGGCAGGTGCATGGGCCATGACAACAGCGTGTGAGAAGCAGTGGGTGTGAGCTGCTGTCGCTACCACTATCTACTCATGCAGGAACAGAGACCCAGACCAGAGAAGCCCAGCGACTTTACCAAAGCTGCACAGTACACTGGGTGTAGAGTGGGTAGGGTTTGGGTACACTGTCCCAGGGCTGCTGCTGGGCCAGGACCCTAGGACCTTGGAGGAAGAAGTAGCAGTCCCAAGGCCCTTACATGCATTCTCGTGTCCACAGATCCATTCTCTAGCCTAGAGGATCCCTCCAGGAAGAGTTGGTTGCTCACCAAGGGCACCCAGGCTGCCCAGGCAAGGGGGCTTCAAAGCTGATGCCTAGTGGGCTCCTCCATCACCCCCAGGTAGAAAGGGCTTCGCTTCAGCCTCTGTGTGACTTAAGCAGCCCAATTAGTCCTGCCAGCACCATGCTCCTGCTGACATGATTGTTCATGAACCTGAACGGGGTGTGGGGGGGCACAGAGCCCTCCTCCTGGCAAGGAGGTTCTGCTCTAACCAGGCATCTCCTGAGGACTGTTGGACCTGAGACCTCCTATTCTGTGGACTTGCAGAGCTGAAGGCCCAGCTGCCCAGCCAGAAGGGATGCTCGGGCCTGAGCTCTCAGCTCCCAGGAGGCCTGGGCCTTCCCAGAGCCTCCGTTTCTGTCGCTGTCATCGTGGCAATGGCTGGGCTCTGTCTGTGAGCAGCACAAAGTAAGGTGATTCACCCCCATGATAGGCTGTGCTCCCCTGGCCACTTTTCTTACCATTGCTCTGCAGGAGGCCTGGGAGTTTCTAGGTCGGAGCTAAAGGGAGAGGTAAAGTGGCAGAAAGGCAGCTCCCAACGTGTGGACAATGGGAGCTGGCACAGAAGAGACTGCTGGGGGGACCCCAGGTGGGCATGGGGCCTTGAGCTGCTTGGGACCATGACACTGGGTCAGGACTCAACAGGAGCCTGGGGGAAGCCCCTACCCCATATTCTGCCCCTGCCCCCAGTTCCCTTCCCAGAGTGGCCCAGAAAGGCCCCAGGCCAGAGCATCATCAGGCAGTATCCTCTGGCCAGCTGCTCTATGCAAAGATGAAGCCACTCTCCTCCCACCCCCTATGACTCCATGTTTGAAAAACGTGACCTTTACAGCCTTATCTAGAGGTGAGAGGGGAGCAGCCACACTGGCTCCAAGGTGCCCACAGGGCTGGGGCGTTACATTTATGCCACCAGAAAGGGAAATGATGCAAGCTCAAAGCTGGAAGTGAGACCCTCCTAGCCCACCGCAGGTTCCACTGTGACCAGAGAGAGGGATGAAGACCCCCTGCTGGCCACTATCTAAGGGAGGCCCCTCTGGGAGCATCATGAGCTGATGTATACAGATGCCCCAGGGGCTCTGGGATTGCCCCCATCCCCCAAATGTCCCACCAGGTCCTCATGCCCCCAAGATCTCAGTCTAGCCAGACCACAGCCCTGGTGCCCCAGGACACAGGTACAACCCAACCCCAGCATACAGGGACACCCCAACCCCAGCAGATGGGGACACCTGACCCCAGCACGCACAAACACCCCAACTCCAGCACCCACAGATACCCCAAGCCCAGCACACACAGACACCAGAACACAGCACATACACAGACACACAGGCTGGCCCCTACAGTGCTCTAGTCATCCATCCCCCTCTCCCCTTCCCCATCAGGACCTCCATTCCCGCAGCAAGGCAGGGCCTGAGGAGACCAACCATCACTGGTCTTACCACCTAACTCCTAGGTGTGTCCCCTGGGCTCTGAGTCCCCTGGAAACCTGGAACAGGGCCTGCCCTGGCCTCACTGGGGGTCTGAGTGGACAAGGAACCTGCTGTATCAGTCAGGGGCTCCTGGGAGGGCTGCATCCTGGCAGGGAGGCTGCAGGAGGCCCAGGCTTAAAGGTCAAAGTGCAACTGGGGGCTCTGTCTGCCAGTGCTACTAGGCCAGCCATGAACCCAGGAGGGACGGGACTGTGGAGGAGGCCCTGGGGTGCACAGTGTGAATAGCTCCTATTTTGGAAAGGGCACTAAGCAAGGAGCTTGAGAAATCAGGCCTCATACTTGGGGCAAAACCTGGATTATCCATTTAACAAAGTTATAATACTGTGTGGCCTTGAACAAATGTCTTACCCTTTCTGGGCCTTGTTAATCTTCTGAAAAATATATTGGTCCAGGAACATCTTGAAGATTTAAGGAAACAAAGCCTGTAGGTATAAAGTGCCTCTCACAGGGCCAAGCCCCAGCAGGAGCTTCCTCTCTGCACCCTCAGCCCCCTGATAGGAGAATAAAGGTCTTGTTCTGCGCAGACCTCCCAGGCTTGCTGTGCTGTGAAGCCTAGACTTTGAAGTCATGACTAGTATTTGCTCTTGAATTTACTTATTTTTTTTGTTCTCACTGGCTTTTGCTTCTAATTGAAACATTCTTTTTGACAATGCCAAGGCTTTCAGCTGTGCTAAGGGTCAAATGCACAAAAGGGCTTTGTCCTCCCTCAAATGAGAGAGAGAGAAAGACAGAGGAAGAGAGAAGCTGGTGACAGCGGCAGCTGGGATCAAAGGGGTCATTGCCCCATAGAGAGGGAGCAAATCCCAGCAGCAGAGAGGCCCTAAATCCTTCCTCATAGCCCCTATGTGGCCCTCCTCAGCCCAGACTGGGGGGCGGTGGGGGGCCCTGCCTGATGGAGGTTCTTCTTGGGTTTTTACTGCAATGGAGGGAAGGAGCCAGCCCCGAGGTGGGAGCCAGGCAGGAGTGAGGATGGGAGCAGGTGTCCCCGAGGTGGGAGCCAGGCAGCGAGTGAGGATGGGAGCAGGTGTCTACTTGTCCACCTCTGCAGCACTCCAGGTTCCATCCACGCCCTTCATGCCTTGTTGAGAGAACTCATGGGACAGGCGGGTGTCGGAGTTCTCCCTCTGCAATGTGGGGCACCCAGGACATCTGACCTGCACTCCAACCAGAACCGAAGCCTGGGCAGGGGATGTTGGCCAGAGAGGGGACAATAGTATCCAGGGAGACAAAGGTCACTACAGACCACCTTGGCAAGCCATCTGCCTTTTGAAAAGAGAGTCACCTGGGAAAGCTTCCTGGAGGAGAGGAGATGAGCCAGGCCGGCCACCCTGGGGCCGTCACTGGCGTGCAGTGCCTCACAGCGTCCCAAGTCCTCCTGCCCTGCCTGAGGCCTCCGTGGTCTGATGACCCTCAGCCCCCTTCACTCACTTTCTCCAACTCTCTGAGCACCTGTCTGCCTCAGGCCTTTGCACATTTTGTTCTTTCCACTCTCTGCTAATCAACCTTGAATCTGGACCCAGTCACGCCCTGATCCCCCACCCCAGGATACACCAGGGTGCCTGCTGTATTCTCCCAACATCCCAGCAGGGCTGGTGGTCCCTGTGTGCTTGGAGGTGAGAGAGGAGCCATTGTTCGGGGTAAGCCCAGCCACCGGAGAGGGCAGCTCCTCCCCTATAGCTGTGTGACCTTAGACCAGTAGCCTAGCCTCTCTGTGTCTTTGTCTCAGGATGCGTGGGAAGACTATCTAATGAGTGGATGCGTGCAAAGTGCACTGACAGGCCGGAACAGGTGAGCCCAGCATGTGGGGGCCTTGAGCTTGTCATCAGGGGTTTCCCCATCATTGGACTGTACACAGGAGGGCTGGGTCTGGCCCCCTCCCGGCTGCCCTCAGTGCCAGCACACAGTGGGTGCCCAGTGTGGGAAGGGTGGAGATGAACAGTGCAGGCTGCTGGCCAGGTGGTGCAAGGGCAAAGGGCTGGAGGCAGGTGGGACCCACAGAGGACCCTGCCTCCATGCAGCCTGGGTCTGTCTCATGCCAGCAAGCCTTCCTCACAAGCCCCTTCCATTCCTGCTGCAGCACTGCTGCCAACCACAGTGTGAAACAGTTTATTAAAGTCCAATTAGCCAAGTAGGTAAATAACCACAGCAAGCTTAACCCTTTCCTGTGATCACACTGAGTCTTCCTGAGAGTGGGGAATAGGCCAGGCCTCTTAGCTAGTCTGAGCAGCCACCCTGCCTAAACCTGGCAGGTCATGGAGCTGGTAGTGGCTCTGAGACACTGTCAAGTTCTCTGAAGTGGTGCCAGTGTGGTCCAGGTGTCACTGCTGATCTCACCTGGCATGTCTTTCCCATGGCCATCCTTCCCTTGAGTGCCCCAGGGGACAGCCCTGCACAGAAACAGGGGATGGTTCCTCCACCTGTCTGTTCAACACTGTGTGTGTGGAGCAGGGGTCTGGGGCTGATCTTGGCTAAGGAAGAAGAGGTGTATGAGACACAGCTTTTGCCTTCTAGAAGCATCTGGTCTGATGGAGGAGGTGAGCAAGCAAATAATTAGAAAACTGGATAAACAGTGGAAGTAAAAAGAGTCATTGAAGACCAGGGGAAGAGAGTTTAATCCTTCCTGAAGACATCAGGAATTGCTTCATAACAGGTGGTAATACATTAGCAAGGCTTTTGAAGGATGTAGAGGAGTTTGCCGGTTGGGACATAAAGGTATTCAGAAAAATTGAACAGCAGTGTAAGGACCCAGGAGAATGACCCCCAGGTTCCAGGCATTTGTTCAAGAGTGAGGAGCAGTGTGACACAGCTGGAGAGTGGGGCACAGTGGAGAGGGGGGCTCCACTCCAGGAAATGCCAAGCAGGAGAAACTTGCAACCCAGACCCAGGAGGGTCTCAAATGCCACATGAGGGAGCCCAGCCTCCACTCTGTGGAGTTCAGGAGCACAGAGGGCTCTCATGGGGAGGGGCAGAGACAGACACCTCTGCTCAGCAGGGCCAGTGGGGCATGTGTATGTGGACTTGGCAACCTGTGGACACCAGACTACAAGGAAGCAAGAAAGAGAAAACCTGGACCCCTGAACCCCCAGGACCCTCAGACCCTCAGACTGTGGTTTAGCTACATCCCCAAAGTCTGGGAGCCTAGCATGGAGCAGGCTGAAGGGCAGGCGTCATGAGTTTCTCCTTGGTGTGTGTCTTTGGGGCGCCCAGAGAAGCTGGCAGGAGGGTCAAGGGGAGGTAGATTGGGGTCTGGCAGATGGAGGTCCCCAAGCCAGGAAAGGCTGGTGTGAAGGGTGGGGAGGAGGCTGACCTTACCACCTCCAGGCTATAGGGCAAGTTCCATTAGAGCTATTTAAAGAGATCAGGACGGGTCAAGGAGAACCAGAGAGGGTGACATCCTGGCCCCTTAGCCCACCCTCCTCAGCCTGATCCCTCCTAACTGCTGAGAGCTGCCTTTTCCAGACAGGTGCCTCAGCCTGCTCTGGAGGCTCCTTGGAATGTCCTGAGGGGACAAGGGACCTCCTGCCTCTTGGGAGGCCAGCACACAGCACAGGGCTGGTCCAGGGCCGGCACACATTGATGAAAGAAAGGACCAGTGAATGCATAGTGGTGACCAGTCACACCAGTGCTGGTCCCAGAAAGCACTGTCCAACAGCAACAAGAGAAAGATGCCCAGCCCTGTCACAGGATGCCTGACAGCTTAGCCATGCAGCAGAAGGTCAGGGGCCTGCCCTCACCTCTCCTCCTGCCACCCTCCCTCTGCCCTGGTCAGGTAGAGGAGTGGATTACCCCAGTGGTCCAGGCAGAGGGGCAGATTACCCCTGTGGTCCAGGTAGAGGGGCGGATGATCCCCATGGTCCAGGCAGAAGTATGGATTACCCCCGAGGTCCAGGCAGAGCGCAATTACCCCCATGGTCCAGGCAGAGGTATGAATTACCCCTATGGTCCAGGCAGAGGTGTGGATTACCCCATGGTCCAGGCAGAGGTGTGGATTACCCCGTGGTCCAGGCAGAGGTGTGGATTACCCCGTGGTCCAGGCAGAGGTGTGGATTACCCCCGTAGTCCAGGCAGAGGTGTGGATTACCCAGTGTTCCAGGCAGAGGTGTGGATTACCCCATGGTCCAGGCAGAGGTGTGGATTACCCCGTGGTCCAGGCAGAGGTGTAGATTACCCTGTGTCCAGGCAGAGGTGTAGATTACCCTGTGTCCAGGCAGAGGTGTGGATTACCCCGTGGTCCAGGCAGAGGTGTGGATCACCCCATAGTCCATGCAGAGGTATGAATTACCCCTATGGTCCAGGCAGAGGTGTGGATTACCCCCGTAGTCCAGGCAGAGGTGTGGATTACCCCATGGTCCAGGCAGAGGTGTGGATTACCCCGTGGTCTAGGCAGAGGTGTAGATTACCCCGTGGTCCAGGCAGAGGTGTAGATTACCCTGTGTCCAGGCAGAGGTATATATTACCCCCGTGGTCCAGGCAGAGGTGTGGATTACCCCCGTGGTCCAGGCAGAGGTGTGGATTACCCCATCGTCCAGGGAAAGGTGTGGATTACCCCTGTGTTCCAGGCACACACCAGACCAAAGTCCTGCCCATTTGGCATTGTCCTTCCCCCTCCAAAGACAATGCCCAAGCTGAAGCCCAAATCGTGCAGAAGGCCCTGATAAGAGGCCCCGCAGCAGGGCCTGGGAGCCCCACAGGCAGGACCCAGCAGCTTGGAGAGAGACTTTGGTCCCAAACTGTAACTGAAGTAAGGACAGCAGCTGTGTACCTCGAGGCCATAGGCGTATTTTTGCACATGTGGGCACACACGTGGGGGTTGCACATGCAGGTGACACTCATACATGTGACTATCACATGGACTGGAAATCTACCAGGTACCTCACCCTGGAAACCAGCTGCCCATGCCTCTCAGCTCCCCGGCCTAGTCCTCCACCTTGACATGGCAGGAAGCGCTCAGGAAACTGGGCTTCTTGCGGAGAGCCAGCCCTGACACCATGGGCCTCGATAGGCATAGGCTCAGCTCCCCTGCTGCCTGACATCGACCATGCCCTCTCAGCCTCTGGTCCACACGTCAGCCTCCCTATCAGGGAGAGGCTCCAAAACTGAAACTGCCCAATGTTCATCTGCAGAAGAAAGGGTGAACACGCAGCTGGTCACAGATGGGACCCAGCAGAGGCCAGTGGCCAGCACTGCAGCAGCACTTGTGCTGGA
Source organism: Galago senegalensis (assembly GCA_963575145.1). NCBI lineage: Eukaryota > Metazoa > Chordata > Mammalia > Primates > Galagidae > Galago > Galago senegalensis. The sequence continues at coordinate 154,115 of CAUYTI010122654.1, read as the reverse complement.
AGAGAAGCCCATAAGCATGGGGAGTGCCCTTCCTATGAATGCTGGGAGCTTGAACAGGAGCAGCCCAGTCCTAACCTCTGGGACACAGGAGCCGACCCCACCCCCAGTGAACTTTGGGGATGATTTCCTGTGCTGAGGGCTACATTATGTGTTGGTCAAAACTCATCAAACTGCCACATAAATGGTCCATTTTATTGTGTGTAAACAAGACTTCAATAAGTCAACTTGCCGAGAGGAGAAAGTGAAGATCCAGCACCGGCCGGAGGGGCCTGGTCTAATTTCCCATGCATTTGCTACAGGGAAAGCATGTCTTGCCTGGGAGACTGTTCTTCAAGGACAAGGCCAATTTTGACCATCCGGGAAGATGCCCAAGGCACACTCCTCCCTCTCCCCAACAGAAACCTGAGGGGAAGGATGAGAAAGGGGCCTCTGAGGCCTGCCTGGTGCCGTGTGCTCTGGAGCCAAGCCAGGCAGGCCCCTGCCTTCCTGTAGCCCAGACCCTTCCAGGGCAACCAGTCCATCTTCTGACCAGGGAGACAGGAGGGCCTGAGTCAGGCCAGTCCCAGGCCTTCAGCTTCAGAGGGACATGTTCCCACGGGAGCAGTGAAATGCAGCGAGGCCCTGGTTGGTGTCCTGAGATGCCCCACAGCCATAGGGAGCCTAGGAGACATGGAGGGAGATGGAGGGGAGAGGGAAGACAGAGAGAGCGAGGAGGGGGCGACAAAGAACGGGGCAGAGCACACTAGCAGGGGAGGGAGCAAAGACAAGCAGGACAGTGGGGAATAGTGTGTCCCTGATCAGCAAACTGGGGACGGTTTCCAAAGCCACCAACATCTGAGGGCAAAGGGGTCCCTAGGGTGGGAGCAGAGCCAGGACACCAGGGCCCCCAGGAAGGGTGGCCAACAGCCTGTGGGAACAGAGAGGAGGGGTCCAGTGGTCACTATGGCCCAGCACACCGCCCATGCACCTGCCTGTGACACTGACCATCCCTGTGCATCTGATCCCCAGGAGCAGGCTATCATCAATAGTGCCCCTTAATTAAGCAGTAATTGGTTCTCTAAAGATATTTATTGACTTCAAGTGTCTATGTAATCAGATATGTTTTACACAGTTGTAAGGGCTCGTTAATTTTTTAATAATTAAGTACCACTTAATGAAAGAGGAATAACTGTTCAACCTCCTATGCACAAAACCTCTCTTGGAGACATATGCCTCGATGGTCCCCTATAGCCACTCACATCTCTCACCCACCCTGAGCCCCAGAGGAGGACCTGGGGAAGCTGAGGCCCTGAGTGCCCGAGAGAGCAAGAGAGCCTTGAGATCCCTGAGAGCTGAGATGCCATGGGGGAGGGGATGGAGGGCAGGGCTGCTCCCCAGAGGCTGAGCCAGTCCCCAGCAGACATGAAGTTAGTGCTTCTCAGATGGGAAACTGAGGTGCAGCAGGATGAGGGTGGGTCCAGCTCCAGCCCACAGGCTTCTCCCTGAGAAATCAAAGATTTTAATATTTTAATTTTTATTCTAAGGTTAAAACATACTTGGTACAAAATTCGACACCCGAGTACACAGAGATAGCTGCTCCCACGGCAGCACCAGGGCCCTGTGTCCCCAGACACTACTGGCACCCTCGTCAGATGGGCTGAGCCCCTTCCTGTACCTCCGAAAGGCAAACATCTCAAAGATAGCTTATGGGGCAAAATGTTCTCTGAACTGACAGAGGCGGCGGTTGGCCTTCCAGGTAACTGTGTGGGGGTCCCAGACACAAGTCTTGTTGCAGAGACACTAGTGCGTTCTGGACTCCACAGGGAGTCATTGAGGAACAGGCAGCAGCATCCATTCCTAAAAGCTGAAAAATGAAAAATGCTACAAGACAGGTGAGGGGCTACAGGGGATGCATCTCAGCCCCCCTCCACGGGGTCTGGAGAAACCCCCATCTTGGCTTGGAGACTCCAGAAAGGCAGGAGCCTAGCATCCAGGGAGGGGCTTTGGGGGGCGGCGGATAGGGGTTCAGGTCCAGCTCTGCCACTTGCCACCTGCATGACCTCAGACCGGTCACTTAACTGAGCCTTGGGCTCCTCCCCCACACAGCAGCAGGACCCCCTTTCAAGGTGGCTGCCGGACCTAATCCAACATGGACCTTTGCCCTGGAGTCCCGAGGAGGGTCACAGGAGTCTGGGCTCCTGCACCATGCCTGTGAGAGGGTGGAGGTGAGGGCGCGGTCCTCATGGGGCAGACCGCTGAGCTTGGTGTCCTTGCTGCCCCCAGGCTGTGGGGAGACAGGGTGGACTGTGTGGTGTAACACCTGGCCCTGTGAGCAGGAATTAACTGGTTCTGGCTGTAGAGAGAGTGTTGGCATTGCAGGGCCCAGTCCTACGGGCCATTGGGGGCCTGGAGTCTTTCTGCTATGTTCCAAAGGCCATGTTTGCCCTGAGCACATGTCTTAAAATGGAAGTTGGAGAACCACCACCCTCCAGGGCACCAGCCAACCCTGGGGTTCCAGGGTTCCAGGAGAGCACCCTGTCCAAGCAGAGTCCACACTGCCCACAGCAGTGGGGAGGAGATCACAGGCAGTCCTGGGGGCAATGCCAGCCCCAAAGGAAGCACTTCCTCAAAGCCCACCCTCAGGCAGCTGGACTCACTGTCCACAGAAATTTCTGGAATGTGGAGTACTGAAGTGGCCTGAAGGTCCCCAGAAAATGTTGAGGTCCCTCCCAGCTCAGGGAGGGACCCACTCTGCTCTGAGACAGCAAGGTTTAGGGGCTACAGGGACAGTCCTCAAAGCCAGAGGTCAGAGGTGCTGGCCTGGCCCACACAACCAGCTGCATGCAGAGGGGCCTCTGGATGGGATCTTTTGGGGACAGACATGGAGGCCTCCTAGGCACGCCTCAGCAGATGTGAGTGAACCAGCTATTGTGGGAGTCAGACTGCTTTATGAGAATTCAGTTCTCACCAACTTTCTGGGACACTTCCCCCCAACTCCAACGTCATTTCTGATACCCCTCACTGTGTGGGTGCCCCTCAAGTAAATGCACAGACTCTCAAGGCCGCATAAACGGCAGTGCGGCCACTGCACCCATCTGCTGGTGCCCATGTGGTGTAGGCGGGGGCCCAGGCCCCAGGGTGCCATACAGAGCAGAGACATTAACCCCAATTTCCCATTTGCTGAGGCTTGGCAGGGTGGCAGCCTGGACCAGGCCATCTGGGCTGGGAGCTGGGATTGGAACCCGCACCAATGGCCTTTCTAATAATCATGTCCCCTGCTCTGGAAGGCAGTGCCTTGTGTCCATAATTAAGTGGCACATGTCTGTGGTCTGGCAGGGCTCCCATCAAAATAATGTGGCCTCACAGACAAAACAAGCAAATCGCCCTTTCCCAGAGCCAGCCAGAGCTTCCGGGACTCACAGCCCCAGCCTTACCCCTGGGTGCAAGCCTGCCACCTGAGAGCTGTTGAGAGAACAGGACAGCCAGCAGACCTGACACCCACACCACAGTGGCGCAAGCCCCATGGTGCTGAGGCTCAGCAGTCCTCAATGCTCAGCAGGGGCCAGGACTGGGTGTACCTGGGGCAAAGCCCCTTTCCTGGGGTGGGAGAAAACTCCAGAGACACAGCTGCCTTCCTAGGTAGACATTTCCAAATAGCTTGTGCTATCAAGCCACAGAGGACTGGTCCATAGTCCCTGCAGCCTGCGTCAGCCCCTGAGGACAACAGGCTCACCCACGAGTTCTTGAGAGTCCAGTGGCTGACTAGGCAGGTTGGGGCTGATACTGGCTTTGGGAATTGGTCAGTCCTGGGTTAAAAGACAGCCTGTCCAACTTGAGCCTCAGCCCCCTCACTGGTGCCTTGGAGGCCATGCCCAGTCCTGCAGTGCAGCCTGTGGGTGAGCAAGGGCCAGGTGCTGGCCAGACGTGATGTTGTCAAGCATCTTCCCTGCAGGCCTGGCCCACCTGCCTCCCCCCATAGATGTGGCCTGGAGAAACCCAGCCTGGGAGCCATTGGACATGCCTCATACTGGGCAGAAGATTCCACACAAGACCTCCACCTTGGCCACAGTCTCCACTGTCCAGGCAGCCAGTGTCATCTGAGGATGCCTCCCAAGCTGGAATTGCAGCTGTGTGAGCTGACACCAGCCTCAGGCCCAGGGGTGAGGGACAATGTGGGATGCAGGAAGAGGCTGCTTCTGCCTGAGAGTCAAGGAGAGCTCCCTGGAGGAGGCAGCCTTTGAGATAAAAAGTCTTGATGAACAAGTGGGACAAGTGGACCTGGAAAAGGACCTGCTCACAGGAGCAATGTGGCATCCAGGGAGCCAGCAGCATCAGGCGGGCAGAGCGTAAGGGTGGGAGGGCCAGCCAGCCTCACTCAGGACTCCAGGGGAGGCCAGTCCAGCTATGTGTGTGTGCCTGGACTGAATCTATCTGCACCCTTGTGCTCTGGCCAACGCCACCCCACTCGTGCTTGCCTCTGATCTCCATGTCCCAAAGCTCTTACATGTCCTAAGCAGCCCAACATGTCTCTTCTTTGGAGCCCCAAAATCAGGTGTGGGCTGTGGTCACCTGTGGGGCTCTACATGATCACACTGCAGAGCCACAGACTGTACCGACACAGCTCTTCCCCCGGTAGGGTTACACCTGCTCAGGGGCCTGGGACTCCAGAGCTGGCTGAGGCAGAGCCCCATTTTAAGAATACGGTTTCACAGCATGGGCACAGGTGCTGAGGTCTGCCAGGCACTGTGGCACCACTGGCTCCTCACAGCATCCTTGGGAGGCAGGTGCCACCCTCAACCCATTTCACAAATGGAGAAACTAAGGGTTCCCCAGTTGTCATCACCTGCCCCAGGTCTCTGCGAGCAGCAGTGGTGCCCCAGCGCAGGGCACGCGTCTGCTTTCCGCTTTCACAGAGCGTCATAGCACGTGGCCCACAAGCTAGACAAGTGAGCAAGTGACGACTCTGCTTGCAGGGGACATGCCTGGGATGTCCCAGAGCACCCCACCCTCCCGAGGCTCCTGTGTACCCCCGTTGTCACATCTCCTTTGAGGGCTCTCCCTGGGATCTTCCTTGCTGACTCTTGGCGTATAGACGCTGTGGTGAGCCAGCTTGCACCCTGCAGTTGGGACGCAGGCCCTGATCCCTCCCCATGCAGAAGGCATGGCACAGACCCAGGGCAGGCAGGGTGCCCAGTGGTCCCTACAGAAATGAATTCTGGAGTCAAAACACATGTCAAGGCTGAGAATGGCTCTTGGTGCCTGGTGGGTAATAAGCCCCCAGACCCGGGGTGCTGAGCAGTCAGGGTGGCCCAGGGGGTGGTCCCCAAACCCTAGACCTGGGGTCTGTGGCAAAGCCGGACTCCATGTTTGTTCCCAGGTAAGCCTTGGGCAGTGCAAGGCTAGGAGATCATGTGGTCTGTCACCCTCAGTCATGCTCAAGACAGGCAAGAATGTGCCTGTTTAGAACACATACAGGGCACGGCAGCTGCCACGAGGGGCCTCAGCTGGAGGAACGTCTGCCTCCCTCCCAGCAGCTGCAGCACAGCAGGATGGAGACAGAGCCGCACTTGACGTATTTGGTGTCTCAGCTGACACTGAAGCCCTCTGAGGAATGTGACGCCCTTACCTGGGGTGTAGGACCTGAGTCTCTCTCCTGGTGAGCAGGGTGCAGTGGCAGGAGTGGGGGGCTAGACCACCCATCCTCCTAGTGTACGGCCTCTGCTGTGCCCGCGCTCAGTATGTGCACAGCACGTGAGGGACGGCACAGAGACGTGAGCACATGCCTGAGGCCAGCCACACTCTGGCTTGGATGGGGTGCAGGGCAGGGCACCAGGCAGTGGCGGGGAGATGACCTAGGAAACAATCACGGGGCAGGGTCTCTTCTCGACTGAAGACGCTGTGCCTTTGAGAAGGGCCATGACTGCACCAAGGTCACCCTTGCCCAGAGAAACTCAGAGCAGAGAAAAGAAACACCATGGGGGTGGGAAGTCCCCTCCCCTGCTAAGTGAGGGCCATCGATCTCCTATTGATTACTCTCTCACTCTGCAGATGTAACCTGAATCCTCCTCTCTCTGGCTCTGTCTGTGCAGAGAGACACAAATATGGCCCAGAGCTGCGGGGGATGCAATTAATCCCACCCGTGGGATCAGAAAGACGTCCCTGAGGGTGACCTCAGAGGATGGCAACAGTCTCCCTGCCCAAGGACAAGGAGCTGAGTCCACCCACACCCTCCCATCATTGTGGTCAGTCTGGGTTGAGAAGATGAGGGGTGGAGTGGGACCTCCAGTGTCCCCAGCAAGGCCCTCCATCCCCTCGTTGGCAGAGGCCCTGGTGGTGAGGAGAGCCCTGGATGGGACCTGGCAGGGAGCACAGGGGCACTGACCATGCCACAACAGCACCCAAAATGAGACCACAGGCTGGACAAGGCTCACGGGAGAGGGACAAGCCCCACGTCCTGAGGCCACAGCCTTGCAAAGCACTATGAGGCGGGGCATGCGGTTTAGGGGCCTAGAGGTGGGGAGCGGACACCCCTCCTTCCTGCCCGAGGTCCAAAACTGGCTTCCCCAGGCCCTAGCCACAGGACTGGCCACAGCCCCTGGACATCCACCTCCCCCTCCATCACCTGAGAGCAAGCCCAGGGCCGTCTCGAACAAATGGGCACACAGGGCAGGGAAGAAGGCAGCTGTGCATGACCCATGACCAACGTTGATGGTGATAGTGCAGGCCCTTCCAGGAGAGCTGGGACAACAGCCTTGGTCGAATCATCTGCAGGCAGACACGTTAGGGGGACGAGTGTCCCATGTCTTTCCTGCTCCTCCCTAAGTCTTGGCAGGACATGTGGACACCTGACCAGATCTCCCCTGTGTGGCTGGGAGTATCCCTGTGGGAGCCCAGCATCATGACAGGGTGACGTGGTACCTCCCGGGCCTTGAAGGGCAGACACCTGGAGCGAGGGTCCCCTGAGGACAGTGCCCAGCAGAGAAAGGGCTCTGGGCCTCCACCTGGCCTTTACCTGGAGGGCTCACTGCAGAGCCATTCATGTCGGGGTCTGGGTCACACAGAGGGTCCCACAGCCTGGCAAGGGTACCCATTGACATATGTCTTTCACTGAGCTGTGGAAATGCAGTCGTATTTATAGATCTGATAACTGCCTAATGGGCCCTCTCCACTTTGGGAAGGTGTTGCCCCCAACTGGGCATAAGGCCCCACCCGCTGTGGGTTCTGGTTTCTCCACAACCAGCTGCTGCAGGCTCTGCTGCTGCCCAGGGGTGGGGGCAAAGTCCTTGTCTCCTGCTCAGGGGCCTGGGGCCTGGGTCCTCTCCCCACCTGCTCAAGCCCTCTGACTGCTCATTTACCAAATCTCTTGGAGCGGGTGATCTCTGAAGATGACTCATATATCCACAAAATTCTCTTATTGCAAGGATAAGAGGTCAGACTTTTTCTGTCCAGCTACACACTCTTGAGCTCACAAAACTGGTTTGCTTGAACGGGGTTCCATTTGGGTTTTTGTTTGTTTGTTCTTAGTCACTCTCCTCTGATCACCAGGTTGGAGGGCTGTGTCTCCTCCTGCCATCTGACTGGCAGACCAGGGGCTGTCTCCCCCATCAGTCTGGGTGATATCCTGAGGTCTGGGTTGTGTCTCTGTAGTCAAGGCAGGTGCTGCTGCCTCTCCCGGAGGGACTCTGCTACTGAGCCAGGCTGTGTGACCTTGGGAAGGGTCCTCAACTTCTCTCTGCCTCACATAAAAACTGCAAAAAGTAATAATGCCCATCTAATTAGTCATTTATAATTGTCAAGAGCTCAAACAAAGGGCTGACAGCACCTGGGATTCAAAGCAATGTCTTCCCGGCCCCATCCTTCACAGTATTTATAACCGGGAGCAGAAGTTACGGGAGTCACTCATTTATTCAATAACTTCCTAAAAGTCAGGCCCAGTGATAAGAAAATGAATCAGACATTGATCCTGCAGAAAGACGAATACTCGAGAAATTAGAGAACAATATGAACAACACTGTGTCCTACTTCTGTGACAGAAAATGAGAGGGGCACTCAGGAGAAGAGATGGACGCTGCTCAGACAGCAGGGGGGCATCGGGGTACTTACTGAACGTGTGCGGGCCAGAAAGGGTGGGCAGTCTGGGCCCTGAGGCTGGCTTGTGCCATCCCACCCCTCGTGGGTGTGGGTGCTAGAGGTTTCTTTCTGCCCACCAGCAACTGAGTGTGCTGACCTTGAGACAAGGGTCCTGGAAAGATCCAGAGCCCAGCCCACACCAGGAGGGGTGGGGACTGAAGGATCTCAGGGGAATGAAATGACTAGAACTAAATCATAGGAAAAGGTCCCTTCCCAGGGCCATTCATGGCTTCCTCCTCGTCGCCCTTCCATAAGGGTGGGAGTACCTGGGCCTGAGGCTGGCCCAGTGGAATCTACCTTTTCTCTCTCTACTCACACAATGTTTCCCAGGCACTTGGGCTCAGGACCATGTGGGTACCTGTGCAGGACACAGAGAAAATAGCCCAGGGCCTTTGACCGCACAACCTTGCACCTCAGGGCATGCCAGGGCTATGCAGTGGGGAGGGAAGGGCCCCTGCGGATGCTGCAGGCTGGACATCCACAGCGCGGCACACAGTCACATGTTCTGCTGAGGCCCACAGAGCCCAAAGCCAGAGACAGGTGTCACACGGAGCCCTGGGCGGGGGATGACACGTCAGCCCATGAGAGTACAGCCAGCAGCTTCCTGCAGTGTCCAACAACCTTGCCTGTGGCTTTGGCCTCTTCCGGACACCCCGCCCTTGTGGGGCTAAGAACCACAGGGGGGCCCAACAGGTCACCCAGAGGCTCCTGGAGTCCCAGGCCTTGGGATCCAGGGAGGTCATGGCTCATGCCTGTGTCTCAGAGGAACTTCAGAGCCTGTGCTCTCCAGGGAGAGAATTCTGGGTCTCTGAGAGACTGGCTGGGGGAGGGGCAGCTTTCTCACTCTCAGGCAGGGCTCATGTATGTCAAGCCTGAGTGCTGGCTGCAGATGTGACCCAAAGCCCCAGGCTCTACCCGGTCCCTGCTTCCCGCACTACTCTCCCTCCTTCCACGTGGCCAGAGCAGGTAGCTGGTCATGCTGCTACTCAGCATGAGCCGCCGACCACACCTGGGGGGCTGACAACATCCACCCTCTCAGCCACTGGCTGAATGCCTCCCAGCTCCCTCCAGAGCCAAAAAAAACCAGCAGGCCATCTGCCTGTCCTGGCACATGGCGTTTGTCTTTGGAGCAGCGATCCTGCTCCTTCCATGGACAGGCGCTGACCTTCCCTATCAGACTGTAGGAGACTTGGAGGGCAGGACCAGGAGTCTCCCATCTCCGCAGGGGCTGCACATCCCCCCAAGAAGGCCAAGAGCTCCCAGAGAAATGAATCTTGCCTTTCTCCTTCAATTTGGGACCCTTGCAGAACTGAGAGCATGTCACTCTCCTCTGATCACTAGGTTGGAGGGCTATCTCCCCCATCTGACCGGCAGACCAGGGGCTGTCTCCCCCATAAGTCTGGGTGATATCCTGAGGCCTGGGTTGTGTCTCTGCAATCAAACCTGGTGCTGCTGCCTCCCCAGAGGGTGATAAGGAACGTGGCTGTGATGGCAGGGGAGGGGCAGTGGCCTCTCCTAACTCTGGTGGCCAGAGAGGTCAACCGTGTCTGACCACTGTGATCTGCCTGAACAAATGAGGGACCCACATGGCTAAGCAACAGGAAGAGACATTGATGCTTCTTTTTCAGTGAAGAAAGCATTGCTCACCAGATGAGCCGGGAAGCAGCGTCATTTATTCTGGTCTCTGGGCAATGGCACATAAGTCAATTTCTCACCCAAGGTGCTTTAAAAAATAGGAGAGTCTGAAAGAATGTTTTGCCAGCGCAGGAGAATATTCTGATGTCCTAAGGATGCCAGCTGGCCCCGGGGGCAGGGCCTCACTGTCCAGGTCTCCCTTTGGTCCAGTCCCGGGGGCATGGCACAGTTGGAATCACCTGCAACCACCATAGCACCCAGAGGTGGGTGACACTGCTCCCTCCACCCTCGCAGTGGGTGAGGGATGCGGCCTGGGGTGCGGGAATCAGCAAAGTGGCCACTGCAGCAGGGAGCCAGCTCAGACACCCGAGCTCTCTGCTTCTCAGGGAACCCCAACACTGCAGAACATGCCCAGGGCTGGGCCACTTCTGGGGCTCCAGCTTTCAGCCTTGCCCAGTCACATGGGACATGTGTGTGTGACACTTTGCAGAGACCTTCTCATGCCAAGGCCCTGAGGACTGCAGCAACTGAGAGGGGCAGTGCTGGCCTCAGGTGGACCCTGGGCTCTGAAAGATGCCCCTCCCCCTCAGATGGATCAAGGGCCAGCAGGTCTCAGCAGTCCTGGGGCTGCCTCACAGAGTTCCTATCTCCTCACCTCATCCTCCTGGGCTGGTATAAAGATATCAGGAGAACAGTTCCTTCAGACATCGAAGACTCAGGCTCATTCATCACAGCCCGGGGCCATTGATTGCCCTCGGGCAGCAGCACAGGACACAGAAGCCCAGGGCCTCCCTCAGGGGCAGAAGGAGTGGGATGGGGAGGGGTACAGAGAGCCACTGCACTGTGCTAAGTGTTTCTCCGATACACCCCACAGGGCGGTCAGAGGTGGGAAGCCAGGGTTCAGGAAGATGGAGAGCCAGTTCCACTTAGCAAGCCAAGAAGCCGACTTTAGACCTCAAGCTGACGCCTTGCAGCTAACAGACAGTCCCCCTCATGGGGATGACTGGCCTGCCTGGCCTACTCAGGAGCTTGCCCAGACACAGTAGGATTAGGATTAGGCCCAGGAAAGCCTCTCTACTACCTTCCTCCCTCCCCCGTCAGAGATCTGGCCTGAGGGCCTGAAGGAAGGCCCCTCAACAGACAGCAGAGGGGAGGCCAGTCCTTGCCACACTGTCCTCCCTGTGGACCGGGAGCCTGCCCAGCTCTGCCCTTCCCAGACCAGTGCTCTAGCCATTCCTTCTGCCCCTGGGCACCCAAGCACTTGCCTGTCCCTCCCCACCACTCATGAGCACCTGCCAGCCCTGCCTCCTGGCTGCTGCAGGCCATGTTTCCTTCAAAGGACTGGCCACAGGTGCTCCACTTGCTGGGGTGCTTTTTACTGTCCCTCTCCCTACATGAGAGTCCCCAGGGTGAGCCGCATTGCTCCTGTCATGGTAGTCACCCAGCAGCCACCCCACTTCAGTGCACACTGAGGAAGGGGACACAGGACGGCTCCAGAGGGGCAGGCAGAGGAAGCGGCCCCCAGGGTGGATGTGCAGCCCCTATGGACTCCCCCTGGCAGAAACGCAGCCCTGAGTTGGACCCAGTGACATGGCTCAGCACACCCGGTGCCAGGCTGCCTAGGTACTGCCTACCACCTGTTGGCTGTGACCTCGGGCCAGTGACCTAAGTGCCTCCTTTTCTTCACTGACAGAAAGGACACAGTAGTCTCTACTTCCCATGGTGAGGTTGAGAGTGAGATAGGGCGCAGCAAAGGCCTCAGGCCCAAAGTCTCTCTCAAGCTTGCGCAGCTTGTAGGGAGCTTGCCTGCCTGAATAGGGAAGCAGGCTCAGGGCACCTGAGAGCAGGGGCCAGGCCTGGACGACAGACCCTTGCTGCACAATGACTCAGTGGCAGCAAGAACTGCTTGCTCCCTAAGGCCAAGTGGGCCAGCAATGACTGTGGGGCTCAGCAGCCCAGGGACCTCATGTCCTGTGACCCTGACCCCTATGCCTGGCCAGAGTCTGCGCCAGACATGCAGCATAGCTGCTCCAAAAAGCCAAGGCAGCTGCTCCGCTCCCCCATCTGCCACCTAGAGCACCTGGACATCTTGCTCCAGAAAGCCAAGGTGGCTTCTCTGCTCCCCCGCCCGCCACCCAGAGCACCTGGACATCCTGCTCCAGAAAGCCAGGGTGGCTGCACCTTCCCCTACCCGCACCCAGAGAACCGGGCACCTGACAGTGAAAGGATGAGGAACCCAGTCTCATGTGTACACGGAGGCAGCAGGTGTGGTGAAAGTGGCAGCATCTGCCATGCGGGTGCCTTTTATTAGCTGTTTAAGCCTGGTGTCAGGAAAAGAGGAAACTGGGCTAGCAGGGGCCCCCCAAGCTATACAGCCTGAGTCTTGGGGTGACTCCTCAGAGGAGCAAGGGCTTCTCCACTCAGTCCCTGGGGTGTCTCTCAGAAATCCTCAGGCTGGGAGGTGGAGCACTGCAGTGCACACCCCCTGCTTCCCCTGGGGCTGTCCTAGTTACACTCTAGGAGCGAGGGGGATGATGAGGGGACAGTCCCACTGGGCAGGGCTTCAGGGCACCCATTACAGAAATGCATTATCCAAAGCACTGGTGTAATGGATTGTTTGTAATTAAGGTGGGAGTGACATAGGGCAGGCAGGGGCTCTGGGGCTGCACTTGTGTCCAAGGCAGCTTTACACCATCGTTGTTGGAAAAATGCAACTGCCCGATCACAGCTCCCCAAGGGCTGCACACTGCCTCTGATGTCCCTGCTGTCCTTCAGACCAGGTGGCCCCCGTGGCACTCTCTGACTGTGGCCATTTGGGGGTGGAGCCCGCACCCTGCCCAGGGCCCCATCCGGTATTCTGTCAGCCCCAATGACCAGGCCCCACTGTGGGCCTGTTTCAAGGCACAATCCTAGGTGGAAGAGAGTCGCAGCTGATGGGGCTAATTACTTCTCCAAACCTTTCCTCTTGCGCAGAGGACCTGAGGGGAGGCTCTGGCCAGTCTCTTGCTCCAGTTTGGGGAGGGGGCACCCCTCTGCTCTGTGACTCCCACCTTGGCAGGCCTGGGGCTGGCCCCCCATCTCTACCCAAGTCCCGCAGCCTGTCGCCTGCAGCTCCTCCACAGGCAGTCATGGGACACGGCCTGGACTTGCCGTTCTACCCTGAAAATACTCATGTTTGAGCCTGAATAAATCCTACATTATCTGTGAGAAGAACTGACAACCTCCAACCTTATGGAGTGCTTTCCTGGTTCCTCTGGGTGCAAAGGGCTGTGTGGTTGTGTGGTAATTCCTACTACTGTTACTGCCTTTGTTATCACAGACAGCCTACAGCTCTCAGAGGCTAACACCATTATTGTCCCCATTTCACAGATAAGGAAACAGGGCCAAGAGAAGGTGAGGCCACGTGGACAGCCCTGGCAGACTTAAACTGGAAACCAGAGCTGCCGAGGCTTAAGCCACAGCCCTCAGGATGCCAAAGGCTGTAGATGACCATCTTTCCAGCTGCTGATTCAAGTCTGTGCCTCCAGGACAGCTGCAGGGGAAACTGCAAGGGGGTGGCCCAGACTGGGGGCACAGCTGCACGAGGGCTGCGTCCTATCCCAACATCTTCTGGAGCCATGCCCCTGCTGTGCAGCTCAGTCCCCAACACTTTGACAAAGACAGGAGGGAGCAAGGAGGGAGGAGAGAGGAGGAAGAAGAGGGAAGGAGTGGAGGTGCAAAGCCTCCCTCAGGGGACAGTGGAGTTTGGGGACCAGGAGTCGGAGCAGAAAGAACCTTGGGAAGCTTTTGGCCAGCCCTGATGGAACGCCAAGATTGCAGGGTGAACGCCAAGTGGCAGGTCACAAGGGACTGACCACTGACCACAGCACTCTGTGTTGCACCGTCTGGTGGAGCTTGGGTGGGTAAAGGACAGAGGGAGGGCACCAGGCAGGGCTGCGGCTGAGGATTGTTCTCAGTCCCGGCTTGGAGCCAAGGGGCTACATGACTTGGCACAGGCCTGTTGGGCACAGTCTCGCCCCCTTAGCAGACCCCTGTCCTCCCGACAGACCAGAGGCTTTAGACAAGCAAGAGGAGAGTGAGACCCCACACTGCCAGGAAACCGTGAAGTTTGGGGGAGCTGGAGATGGAGCTTCCCAGGGCTTACAGGCCCCAAAGACTTGTGTCCCCTCAGAGGCTCCCGGCACCAGCTGCATGACCCGAGTTTCCTGTCCAGCTTTTGAAAAGACAAGCAGAGTGCTTCCAGACTGGGACAGCCCACCATCAGCCTCCACAGGCAGCCCACACTCCAGCCCTCCTTGCCCTCCCAGAGTCTGTTTTACAATGGACACCCGGGCTCTCTGAGGTGAAGTGACAGGCTCAACATCGCAGGCCTGGCAGGGGCCACTCAGGGCAGGCAGAAAAGCTCAGAGACCACCAAGACCAGCACACCCAGGACAAGCAGGGCCAGAGTTTGGCTGCTTCCCCTTCAGCTATTTGGCCTCAAGGAGAAGGGCCTGGACTCCCCTGGGAGGCTGCGGACAGGGGTCAGGTGTCTCATCTTTGTGTATGAAGGACGACAGATTCGATTAGGCAGAGTCCTGAAACCTACTTAGAATTGATTGGATATAAATAGATGGCACAAACCCCCTCCTGGGTACACTGCAGAGCCTGCCCTCCCCCAGGGTCATGCTGAAAGACGCGTGAAATTGTAGCCACTTTTAAACCCAATTAGTGCTATGACTTCTGATACGAATGGTTCCCAACTAAGGGGGTCTCAGGACAAGGAGACACAACTGACTGTCTATCATCTACCATCTGTCCCTCCATCCATCTACCCACCTGACTCACCTTACCTGCATCCCCATCTAACCACCTGTCTGCACCCCTTGGCCTGCCTACCTACCTGTCTGTCCATCTCCCTATGTGTCTCTATAATCTATCTTTTCTGCATGTCATGTAAACTATTTATTCTTTCCCTGTTGAACTTCGAGGGGAGGAGAGTGCATAATTCATTAGCGGCCAAGGCCTTGAACCCATTGATTTTGTTTCTGGTTCCCCCTTGGATCTGGAGTGCGGATGCTGGTTTGATAGCATTCAGTCTTTTGAATAATTAATATGGTAATTTAACCTGAGCAGAATGAGCAAATGTTACCTTCTGCCTAGGGGATTGGAAAAAAGAATCCCCTAAGGCAGTTTTCCCAAATCTGTTAATGTCACCCCAGCACCGGAGAACTGGTGTCTGCCTCCTAGGAAGGAACCATCCAACTGTTCCACCCAGCTCCTCTGCTTGCAAAGAGGGACGACATGGGGGTCTGAGCTCCACCCAGGAGTGCCAGGGCAGGAATGCAGCTGTCAGAGAATCACTGTCAGATGCTGGCACTCACACTGTGGCTGACCAGATGCCTCCCAACCATGCACACTTAGGGACCAGGCAGGAACTGGTGAAATCCAGGCATCCAAACAGGAGCCCGGGGTCCCGACACACACGCTTAAAACAGGAGCTTGGAGTACTGACACACACCCTCAAAATAGGAGCCTGGGGTCTCAACACACTCGGGGTCCCAACACACACACTCAAAACAGGAGCCTGGGGTCCTGACACACACACTCATGTTTTTCTCATTTCTGCGAGACTCCATGTCTGTTCCTCAAATCAGAACAGATAGGAAGATCGTAAGATGGATGACATTAGACATGGTGACAGAATTAAGATCTAAAGCCTGACAGTAAAGAAATAAGACAAGAGAACGTCTCTAACAAACAATGCAGAAAGCCCTAGTACGAGATCTGGGAAGAGAAGAGATGTGGCATTCGGGGCTTCCTGGGCCCCTGGGTACACTGCGAGGCCACAGCTACTCTACAAGTAGGTTGGGGAAGGGCGTCCCCTCATTCCAGAAGGCGGCAGCGGCAGCACTTCTGAGGACGGGTGCCATCAAACACACATTCGTGCTAACAGGGAACCAGTTCCCACGTCAGGCACTATCACTCAAATCTTGGGTGCAAGTCTATCCTTCTCGAACTGGGGTCAATTTTGGCCCCAGGGGACATTTGGCAGGATCTGGAGATGATCTGATTGTCACATCTGGAGGGACAGCTGCCAAAATCTAGTGGATAGAGATCAGGGTGCTTCTGGACACTGCAATATGCAGGCCCCCGAATGAGCCAGGGACGAGGGATCACCCCAATCTCCGGGACCCCCAAGAGAGAAGCAGGAGGGTGGGATGCTGGCAGGGAACAGCCAATGGAAACAGGGCCTAAAGCAATGGGAAGGGGCCCACGGTCATAGGGAATGGCCTTCCTGGAAACAGGGAGGCGTGGCAGGCACATCCTCCCCTGAGGTGATGCAGCTCCATGGTCACCTCGGCCTGAGGATGTCTGACCTCTAAAGCTGTGAGAGTAAATGGTGTCGTGGCAGCTAAGTGTGTGGTCCTCTGTTACAGCAGCCACAGGGGATCCTCAGAGCAGCACTCCCAGTGACCCCATCCACTCCGGTGTGGAGAGGCTGTCCCTCTGAGCATCGGAACTGCAGTCCGTCCCCACAGATGAACAGGTCTCCAGCCCACGCCATGCCACTGGGCCAGAGCCTCACTCAAGGAAGCTCAGCCCCCAGGGGCTTTCAGGCTCGTTCACAGAGGACCAGCCAGGCAGATATCAGAACCCACCCCTCAAATCCCACTCCATGCTTCCATCACTGACTGACTTCCTGCACTAATACACTGAATGTGTGTGAGTTTTTAAATAGTCGTCAATTATTTCTCATTCGGCATAAAAATCATTAGAAATATCTTTGGGGAAAATTACCGCATGTTACTCCCCTAATGTCTACACATTCAGTCCTGCAGCAGCAGCATCAGGGGAAAAAGACCAGAGTCACTGTCACAAAACCCTTTTCCCCAGTGAGGAAAGGAAGGGACAGAGAAATGGATTAAATTGACCTGGGCAGAGTCAGGACAAATCAGGGCCTGAGCCGGCCTGATCAGGGCTCTTTTTCCAGCATCACAAATTTCTCAGCCAAGGTCAATTCCGACTGACCAAAAGCCCAGCTCCACCACCACCCCCTCACACCTCCATCTGCCCGACACCTCATCAGGGGGGCATTCCCTGATTACATGTCCTGGCTAGACCCCTTATGATCGAGAATCCTTGATCCCAGCACCAGCAGCCTGCACAGGTGCCTGACAGCCGTGACTCCAACCAAGACCGCCAAAATATGTGTGTTTCTGAGACAGCCCATGTGTTTGCACAGGAAACTCAGTGGCCTAGCTCGGGCTGCTCCTATGGCCCTGATGTCTACCTCTGTCATTCACCCCAAACCAGAATGTCCTAATTCTGATGTCAAAGCTAAGGAGGGTGAGAACTTGCACAGAAGTGTCATTCATCACATGAAGGACCTCGGGTGCGTGCCTTATCTTAGGTTTCCCCACCTCTGAGATACCAGCCACCTGCAGGGAGCAGCTGAGATCACAGCAGAACTAAGATGGTGTCATGTCACCACCTCCAGTGCAAACATACTCAGACCCACATGCACTCATACACATTCATGCACGCACGTGCACTCACATGCACACACACACATACTCACATGCACTCATAGTTACACACTCATATGCACCCATGTGTGCTCATGTGCACACACACTTTCACACACACACCCTCAGGCACAATCACACACACATGAACTCATGCACACTCACATGCACACACTCAGACATAGGCACAGACTCATGTGCACTCACACGCACCCATGTGTGCTCATGCACACACACTTTCTCACACACACCCAGGGACACACACAAGTGCACTCATGCGTACCCATGTGCACTTATGTGTACATGCACTCAGACACACACACTCATGAACACTCACACAATCATACACAAATGCACCCATGCATGCTCACAATCACACACATACTCACATGCACACACGCACACTCACACACACGCACATGCTTTTGCACTCAGCTGGGGCACCAAAAAGAGCATCCATGTAAAGGACAAAAATGACTCAATCCAAGATTCTGCCATGCCTGCCCGGGGCCCACACCTGACAGCGGTGCATGCACACACACTCAGGTACATACATGTGCACACACACACATGCATCCACACTGAGCCACCCTGATCTGTTGGATGAAAGTTGGCTGCTCAACCCCAAGTCCAGCCTCTACTCAGCAGGGATGTGCTGGGCTTCTCACTCCACCCACCCACCAGGGGCAGCCAGCCCTGGCTGTTCCCTGCTCTGCCCTGGGTCCCATCTGCCTCCAGCCTCCAGCATGGTCCTGGTCTTCAGGGTCTCTGTGTTGGGGAAGGTGAGGGCAGCTAATCCCTTGAAATGGTACCCAGTCAGATGAACGTGCTCTGCTGCAGGTGGCAGCAGGCACAGGCAGGGACCACAGCAGGAGCTGTTGGCGTTTGTTGCCCTTGGGATCTCTTTGACCTTCATATTCAAGCAGAGCCAGTGCCAGGTGGCCAGCTGCCCTCTTGGAGGTCTGTGCACGCTTCCACCCAAGCCAAGCATGTGGTCCAGGCGGCACTGGCCAGCTCCTGCATCCTCACAGGCCCTTGCCTTAGGGCCTTCAGTCCCCAACTCCAGGATAGGGACAGAGCTCCCAGCCTGCCTGCCTCCTAGCCACACGGAGAGGGGAACCTGGGTGATACTTTGTAAATGTTAGCCAAACAATGAATTCCAACTCCAGAACCAGCTCATTTTTCTGAGCCCAGAAGTGCCGGGGGCCTGGATGGGGAGTTGTCAGAGTGGTTATGAATGGGTGTCTTGTAGTAGTGAGGGGGCCTGGGAAAGATGGTTTAAAATCCACTGCCCGGGGATTTTTATTTATTTATCTATTTATGCCCTGTCTCGTTGAAAAAGGATTTAAGGCAGCTTATGAAGATGCATAAAAGAGAACAAAGAAATATATGTGGGAAGAGAGTGGGAGGCTGAGGATGAGAAGTTAGGCCAGCGCAGTCCAGCACCCACTGCCCTGGGCAGCAGGCCGGGCCCACGAGCCTCACCCAGCCCAGCTTCCTTGTCCCACTGCCAGGGGCCTTGCCTTCTCCAGTTGGGACCTCTTCCATTATCCTGAGCACTGTAAGGTGTTATCTGTGAGTGTGGCACTATGCGCGCACACACACACACATACACAGAGCCATGCTCACCTGTGGGGGGTGTTGCTGTGTACACAGGCCCTGCTGGAGTGGAGAACCCTGTGGTCTGGAGGCTGGAGGCCTGGCTTTAGGTCCCCTGCTGATTGGGTGGTCTTGAGCACAGTGATTTGGTCAGGAGCCCCTCAGGAGAAGGGCACCATCCTGTTACCCACCTCTGCAAGCCCACCAGGCAAAAGACAGTCCATGTTTCATTATTGACCCCAGATGCACCCTACCCTTGGTGCACACACTCATTCTCATCATGTTCACGCCCCACCCACTTCTGTTCACCCCCTACTTACTGCAGAGGGCTGAACAGTGGCCAAGCCCTACGCCCTGGAACCTGTGACTATGACCTCATTTGGGGAAAGGGTCTTTGCAGATGTCATTAAGTATGTCGAGATAAGATTGTCCTGGACTCAGGATGGGCTCCAAACACACTGACAGCTGCCGTCGTAAGACACAGAAGGGAAGAAGACAGAGGTGAACAGGGGTGGGGGGAGACAGGAGAACAGAGGAGGCAGAAAGTGGCCCACGGACCAGATGAGGCCACGGGGAGGGAACATGCCCCTGCCAAACCACCAGTTCAGGCTCTAGCCTCCAGTACTAAAGAGAGCACATTTCTGCTGTTTTAAGCCACCCATTTTGTGATAATTTGTTACGGCAGCCACAGGGAGCTGATACACTTCCTTCCTCAGCATGTTATTTATAAAATGTAATAAGCACTATAAAGCCCCAGTGGAGGCTGCGGGCTGTACCCCAGCACAGCCCACACCGAGCTCGCCAGCTCCCGCATTCGGTGACCCTGCTCCCCCACCAAGGTCGTCGTCATTCTCAATCTGCCACTTTTGCCAACTAAACAGATGTGATTGCATCTTCTGTGGCTTTGACGTGCCCCTGCTGGTCACAGGTGGCTGCACAGCTCATGTCACTGGCCAAACGTCCCCTGCATGTGGCTTCAGCTTTCGCCCTTTGCTCTGTGGGATGTCCATGTGGGGCATTGGTCTTTAGCTGGTTATGTTCACAGTGAACACCCCTCTGCAGTCACCAGTCTTTGGAACCAGCAAAGGTGAGAACAACTGAGGGCCAATGTCCAGTCCTGGTTTGCCACCCAGTCACCACCAGACCTGGGCAAAGTCACGGTCCTCAGGGGACTGGATGCCTTGCTGTTAGCCTGAGTCTCAGCCCTGGTTCGGCCTCCCTGACCCAACATGATGCTGTAGAATCCGTCGGGGAAGAGCAGGGTGGATTACTGGCCTCTCATACAAAGCAATTTCTAAGCCTTTTAAATCCTCCTGGAACATGGTGGGGTATAAATAAATAAATAGCTCCCAAGTGAGCTCCATCTGCCCTCCGCGGGGAGTCTCTCCACCCACCCCTGATGGCCTGAAAAGGTTGCCCTCCCTCGCCCTGGGCTCCCCAGGGCCCCACATGGGGCAGGGGACCCAGTCCCTCCTGTTTAAATGCGGCCCTGCAGCCTGGAGCTCCTGCACACCGGGTGCCGGGAACAACGCAGCTCTGCAGACAAGTAATCTCTTTACAGCCTCTTTCATTGTGAGTCTTCACCCGACAACTATTAATCTTCAATCATACTTTTATCAAGTGTTTATTTTTTTCTCTCTCTCCCCCCCACACCCCAAGACCGGGAACATCAATACAGTAGCTGTCACAGGTCATTACCGACTGCCTCTTCCCCACTATTACGGCGAAATAAAGCCAGATAGCGAGGGACCAGGGAGCAGCCAATCGACAGCTCGTCTGGGCAGCCGAGGGAACTGTGGCAGGGTGATATTGCCCTGTCAGATCCAGGCATGTATCTCCTCCAAGAACAAGGGGAGTGGTTTGACATGGAAAATGGGATGCTGTGTCCCCACGGAGCTGTCTCCCGCACAGGCACCACCCTGAATGCATCCTTCTGTGCCTGCCTCAGCCCGGGGGAGAGAGCACAGACAGAGAACAGAAGGACAGGCAGCCTGGGTGGCCTCTACCATTCTTCCCCTCCTGGCCCCTCTTGGTGGCAGGAAATGTAGGTTGTGTCTCTTTCTTAGCAGCTGCCACCGGGTTACAGGAGATATGAAAAGCCCAGCTCAGGCTCAATGCGTGTGCATAAGAGGAGGCAGGCGATGGAGGCACAGACGACAGAAACGGCATGGGGGCAGCAGGGGTCAGAGGTGGGGAAAGCCAGGGTTGGGGGGACATGTCCAGGCGGGGCCAGGGTGACCACTAGTGGGGGTGTTATTCTCCCAGGACTGTGTAACCAAGTACCACACACTGGGCGGCTGACAACAGGCATCGATTCTCTCAGGGCTCCAGAGGCAGAAGTCCAAGGTCAAGGCCTTGGCAGGGTTCACTCCTTCTGGAGGCTCCAAGGGAGAGGCACCAGGCCTCCCTGCAATCTGAGGACCCCACCCAGGTGCGCTGTGGTGCTCCATGGCGCTCCATGGTACTCTGCGGCTTGTAGACACATAACCCCAATCTCAGCCTGGGTCACTGTGTGGCACACTCCCTGTGTGTGCATCAAATCTCCAACTTCTTACAAGGACACCAGCCACTGGGTTAGGGCTCCTTCTGTCCAGCATGACCTTCACCTTAATTGATGATATCTGGAAAGACCCTATTTCCAAATCAGTTGCATGCACAGATTCCGGGGACTGGGGCTTCAGCAAACCTTTTGGGAGAACACAGCTTAACCTAGAGCAGAGGCATCCCTCAAGCGCTGGCCCCAGGATGAGAAGGAGCTTTCCTGGTGGATCTTTCTCCTGCCCTGGGAAAGGCCAGCATGGTGGCCCCTTTCCAGAAATGTCTCTGCCCTCATCCCCACAGAGGAGCACTTTGCATTCTCTGACCCTTGAGGGCACGTGGGGAATGGAGCCCAGACACCTGCAGGGACCTGGACTAGGTGAGCAGCATTTCTTCCTCAAATGTATGACAATCTTAATTCCTTTTTTTTGCTTTCACATGAAAAATATGGAACGCTTCATGATTTGCGTGTCATCCTTGCGCAGGGGCCATGCTAATCTTCTCTGTATCATTCCAATTTTAGTTTATGTGCTGCCTAAGTGCGTACCAATCTTAATTTCTAAAAGTTACAACGCTGGGTACAAAAAGCACTGTCCAAATAAATATAGCTGGTGGACAGGCAGCTGCAGCATTCTACAGAGAGTGGGCACTGTGCCTGGGGGTGTCTCTGAGCCCCCTTCAGCAGGAGCTCTCTGTCTATGGCTGATTTGGATCCTTGGGCCAGAGACCCAAACAGAAAGGGTCCAAGACAGGCAGTGGGTGGACACCTTAGATGGGGCCTGTCCTGAGTGCAGGTGCCTGGTGCCCCCAGCCACCTCCCAGAATCTCATGGCCACATGGGGAGCCCTTGGGCCCTTCTACCTGTGTGGCGCATGGGGGGTGGTCTTTTGAAGATAGAAGTGCCTGATGGACCCTCCAAAGGAGCCTCAGGATCCCGGGAGGGCGTGGCTGAAGGAGTGGAGATGGAGGAGTCTGTGCCCTGCAAACACTGGAACCAAGCTTCCCCATAAGCCAGCGCTTGTCACCGACACACCTCTGAGTCAGCCATGACCTGTAACCCAGCCTGTGGGGGCACAATGCACCCTCAGCCCAAGCGGGCCAGGGAGAGGGCTAAGGCTGAGGAAGGGCCTCCCCTCCCTGTGGCCCAGCCGATGCCTGCCGGCGTGTGAAATTCAGTCACGTTCCCTCAGCTGAACTGATTAGCAGTGCTCCAGATGCAGGCGACAGGGACTCATTCATTTTTGGCCATCCCCACCCTCAGAAGGTAGAATTCATTGCCGGGGACCCTCCATTGCCCCCCCTCCAGCCCATCTGGCCCTGGCTGCTGCAGGGAGAGACTGTGGCCCATGCTCCTGTACCCGGTCCCGTGTGTCAGGAGTGAGAGACTCTGTTTTCAGGGCACTCCCAAGTAACTGGGCCACTGTGAATGTTGCTGAAGGAAGCAGGAGAGGCAGAATCAGGGGTCTAGTGGGGTAGGTAGGGGATCCCTAGAGCAATGGGAATGCAGAGGGTGAGGGGATTCAGAAGAGCAGTGGGAATGTACCCAGGGTGTCAGGTCTCCCCTTCCGCCTCTTAGGCTGACAGAGTGCTCTGGGCTGTGCCGACATGGCCGTGACACTCCTGTCCCAACAGCAGGGCACTGGTCCTCCAGATGAGTTAAGAAGCAGAGACCTGCCCTCGGCTGGGCCTCCCCACTCCCTCCCACCCGGCAAGCTCTAACAGAGCCTTCGGGCAGACATAACGGTGCCTTTTCCTCAGGAAATGACACTGCTGCTTCAGGTGCTCGGCTGTTAGGTTTACCATTAGCAACGTGTTTGAAGGATATAAAAAAGCAATGGTAGTGTGATTAGGAGCAAATTTGATTATGATTAGGAATACTCCGTGTTCTATCTAGACACTTTTGTGTCCCACTAGTGGCTGGTCCACCACCCACTGAGGACTTCTGTCCTCTGCAGTGTCAAAAATGCAACATTTACGTGATGCATCTTATTTTGTTGCAAGAAGGAAACATTCTGCAAAGTTGACATTTGTGATAATATATTATGTCAGGTGAAATAGGCAAGAAGTTAATTAAAGTCAGAGAGTTAATTAATGAGATCCAGTGCACATTAGCGATCATTACCTCATCTGAGAAGAGTAATTAAAGTGGCGTTGCTGGTGTTTCTCGATTCTCCTAGGTGGCGTGTTGACATATCACATAAGTCACTCAATGTTGGAGAGGTAATTCTCCCCCCATGTGGCACCTGGGACAGTGGATGGATGGGCCGTGGCAACTGGGTTTGAAAGCAGCACCAGCCCTTGCAAAGCCAGGCACTTGGTGGGGCCAGGCCATGCTCAAGCAGCCACGGAAGCTAAGATACAGCCAGGGGCGGCTGCAAAGTGGACAGACAGAGAAGGTCAGTGCCTGCCAGCCCTCAGGAGCTTCCTGCCTGGCTGGGAGATAAGGGTCCCATGTCTGTCATCTGCTTATTGATAGCAAGACTTTCACTCTCAAAGACACCCCAGTTTGGCCAATAAATTTTATGGTTGCTCTAGAGATAGGAGATGCCCAATCACACATCCCCGACAGGAGACAGAGATTTTGCCTGTTTCCTCACTGATGTACCCAAGTGCCAAGCACAGGGCCCTGTGCCACCTTGGGGTTCAGTGGGCAGGTCAGACCAGTACACGGTAGGTGCAGCCTGGCCAGCGGGGCAAGGAAAAACCAGCCTGCACCTGCAGGACACCTTAAGGAACTGGGTCTTGCTGTGCACTGGTTTTCTCATCTGCAAAATGGGAACTAACGGGTCTTAATGTGCACTGATGTCCGCTCTCAGACAGTTCACTCCGAGCATGCTTCCAAGGAAGCTCCTATAGGATACCCTGCAGCAAAACAAGGCAGTGAATAACAAAAGAGGAACACATGTGTTCCAGAAAGCAGGGGATTTAATTCATGAGAAGGGGGAAGAGAAGTTCTGAGCAAAGGCCAGGCAGGTGCCCTGGGGGTGGCTGGAGGAGAAGGTGGTTCCTCACTCCGGCTTACTCTGGTTGGCACTCGGCCTGCACTGCCCTGGGCACCCTGAAGGCCCTTTCTTTGAGGACACTGTGTCCTCCTATTCTGGGAAACTCTTACCTTATTTCTTTGACCATTTCCTTCTCCCTGTTTTCTATGTTGGTTCTTTCAGAAACTCTGAAGTTGAATTTTCTCAACTAACTCTCTGATCCCTCGGGGTTTGCTCCCGTTTTCCCATTTCCCCATGCTGTTTACCTGCGGAGCCAGCTCTGTCCCTTCCTTGGACTCCCCCTCTGTCCCTTCCTTGGACTCCCTTGTGTCAGTTGTCACATTTCTTTCCATTGTTCCCGGACTGCATGGGAGGTGCGAATGCAGACCCAGCCCCCATCACACCCCATGGTGGGATGGAGAGCTCATTGTGACTTCTCTCTGTCCAAGTCCTCCCGCTCGTGCTGGCCTCATCCTGGCTTTGGGACGTACTCCTCAGGCTACGAGAGGTCATAGGACCTTTTCCAGAAATCCTAAGCACAGCAGAACCTGAGCCAGAAACACTGACCAGACCTTTAGAAAGCATTACAAGGCGAGGGACTCAGAGAGACCAGGCTGCAGGCAGTCAGGCCTGTGGACCATTCTCTGGCACTTGGGGTGGGACCCGAGAGGGACAACACCACCTTGCCAGCTGCCAATTCCATCTCCTGGACCAGCTTTCACAGGGGAGCCTCATCACCTTCCCAGAGCTCCTGCCCGATGGCAAGGTCCAGCAAGAGCCAGACTGAGAGAGAGGAAGCCAGTCCCTCCTCACATCTGCCCTTAGTTCCTCCTGCTGCCCCATCTCACTGGGGCTGGCTGTGGCTAAGGAACAATAGAGGATGGATCAGGTCACGTATCTGGGAAGCTGAGGCTGGGCTGTCCACATGGCTGGGTCCAGGAGTGCACAAGGTCGCCGTGCCCTGTCTCTCACAGAGTATGACCCAGCAGCAGGCCTCTCCTCTCCCCTCCTGTCAACTAGAAACCCCAGTTGGAGAGACATCTCCCCACAAGTTCCCAGCAGAAAGTGTCACAGGGAACTCTGACAGGCTTGCCTGGGTGACAGGGGTACCTGATGAAGACAGTGTCTCCCTGATGACAGCAGGCACCTTCCTGCAGGTGCAGGCAGGAAATGGATGAGCTCCAGCAGGGTCTGCACAGATCTTCAGTGAGGGACTATTCACCACAAGCAGGGAAGGGAGGCAAGTAAGGGACAGTGACATGTCCTGGGGCTAGCAGCTGGGAGACACTGGCACTGAAGGGGCTCAGGTCAGGAGGGGTTGCCAAAACCCAGAGAGGACAGCCATAGGCAGAAGGCTTCCTGACAGGAGCTGCCCCTGCCACAGAGGGAGCTGAGGACACCTGCCCTGAAGGGGGTGGCAGAGGGAGAGAAGCAGCTCACTGGCACAGTCCATGGGCAGCCCCCCAAGACACCAGGTTGGAGGAGAGTGGTCTGGAAGGCCGGAGAGAGGCTGTCAGCCTGGGGGCAGTGATGGCAATGGTAACCATGGTGATTAGGGTTAGTAACCATGGTGATAGTAGTGACTATGGTGATGGTGGTCATGATGGTGTTGGTAACCATGGCGATGGTGGTGACAGCAGAGACTGTGATAGTGCTCATAACAGCAGTCAAGGTGACCCTAATCATCTTTACTGTGACGGTAACACTGTTACCTTCCATCCCCCAAACAGCTAAAAGTGCTGGAGCTGTCTCCAGCCCACCCTGAGGCCCCTGGCCTGGCACCCACAGCCTCCTCCAGGCCACTCTAAACAGCTCACCACTCTGTCTGAGTGGCTGCTTCCTGGGTGCACAGACCTACATGTCCCCACCAAAGATGCCCCCACCAACCCGCCCAGCCCAAGCTGTCTCAGATCCCAAAGCAGGAGGCACTGGTCATGGCAGAGAACTGTGGGGAGTGTGGCGAGAGAGCTGCCTGGCTGCCGCGCTGAGTCTCTGTCCCCCTCCCCGGGGACAGCCGCCCTTCCTACTGGATCCTGCAAGCTATAATCTGGTGGCTGGCTAATTACAGCCAATTTGCTCTGGATCCAAACAGTGTTTACTGTCACACAGCAGGCAGCCAGGGGACAGTGGGGATGCCCCCACAAACTCTACAGAGAGGAACAAGGGGGCACCTCCTGGTGCCCCTGGTGAGTGCCCCTTCCCAACCTGCCTGGCTGCCCAGGCCTATATGGGAACCAGCCCATCTATGGGCAGTAGGCAGGCCCAAGAATGACCACACAGCCCACTCCTGTGCCTGAGAGTGTCCCCGAATATCTAACTTACCAAATGAGGTATTCTGCAGCAGACCCCAAGCTTCCTTAGCAGGGATCTCCTGCATGGGGCTCTGGCTCCTACCTCAGGGAGGGGGCCCCAGGCTGAGGAGGCTGCTGGGCATCCTAAAGTTCCCATGGGATGAGGTCCCCTGAGGCCCCCTGGGGGCTTTGCCCTCAGCTTTGCCTTGGGCCCTGCCAATCCCAGGAAGCCCCAGGTATCTGGAGCCTGGGGTCTGAGGGGTGATCTCAGGACCATAAACCACCAAAACCAGTTTTACTGATCTTTCTTCCCACCTCAGGGATCTTCCCCATGACCTGAAGGGGCCACCCAGTGTGCACTTTCTCAGCTCCGACAAGGGCAGTTCCCTCCCTACAGCAGCAGTCCACCCTGGGAGGGAAGCTTTTTCCTAAATTTACACCCCTGTTGTCCTCTCTGTGACCCCCCTGTAGTGAGTGTTCCTCAGCCCCCCAGTGTCCAAGGTCTGAGCTCCTGGGAAAGCTCTTTGGGGCATGAAACCACAAGGCCACTTCCTTCCACATGCCATCCAGGGCCTCCATATGGCCCATGCCCATGGTGCTGCAGAGTGCATGGCTGGGCTTAGAGACCCCATAGATCCACAGCCCTGGCCGCCTATGGACAGCTTCCCAGGCTGACAGCTGGAGGCACTGAAGTGGCTGCAGCTCCCAGGGCCTGGTCCCTGAGCTCAAGGAGCATTCCCTACAGATCCACTGCTGCCACCCTCACCCATGGACCACACCTGACTGGCGTAGCCGGCAAGACCTTCAACAATGGAGAAAGAAATTTCCAGAAGCCTCTGTCAGAAACCACAGGTGTGAGACAGCCCTGTTCAGGGAGCTTTGGGGCCTTAAAGGGCATAGCCACCCAGACCATGAGGGCAAGCAGCCCCCTGGGATGGAAGGGGAGGACAGCAACTCCAGCCTGGCAGGTGGGGGTGTCCTATAGGGGACAGTAGTGAGCAGGTGGGCAGTCAGGCCACAACTAGCACCACCTCCCCAAGCCCTCATGTACCCCCTTGGCTGGGGGGAGCGGTGTACCCCCACTCTTAGGCAGACCCTGTGGGGTCAGAGAAACCCCTCTGTGCCATTACTGGCCCTCAGGGACACAAGATATATGAGGATGCTGTGGTGTCCTCCATGGGCAACCTGGTGGGGCCTGGAGCTCAGGGGGAGACTCCAACCATGCACAGCTAATGGGACCAGAGAGACCAAAAGAAGGACTCCCCCATCTAGGGCAGCACCAGCACGGGGAGCCCTGCACAACACCAGGCATCCCCATAGGGGCTTCCCTAGCCTGGCCCAGTAGCCTCTGTACAGAAAAGGTCACAGGTACCTGTTCCAGCTGACCTGGGACCCCTCTGCAGAGCCAGAGGCCCATCCAGTTGGTGGGTCAGGAGCTCTGTAGTCGGCCCCAGTAACACATCCCAAATCAAGCTCCTCCTGTGAGTTCGTGAAGGCAAGGCCAGCATTTCCTGTGCCAGATTCCTGCTGCCCTAGGGCAGGGACCAAGCAAGTGCCCTGGACCCCCACTGCAGCCCTAGCCCCACATCTGGTGAATGGATGGCTCCATCCTGCGTGGCTACCCTGCCAGCTCCATCCTGCATGGCTACCCTACCAGGCCTCCCAGTTCTGTCATCCCAGAGTGTGAGGTCTGTTGAGCACCCAGGTGGAGCTGTCCACTTGACAGCTAGAAATGGGGTCTAGATTCATAAGGAGAGATAGAAGCTGGAGGTACCCACTGGGAGCTTGTCAGCTTGTCACAGTTCTACAGCAAGACAGGCTTCAGAGTTGGATGTCAGGGAACAGAGGAGGGGGCCACAGAAAAGCTGCTGGCACTGAGCACAGGAGGGCCCTCCCTGGGAAGGCAGATTCCAATTCCTGGGCCACCCCCATTCCAGGAATCCCTTTTCCCACTTCTTTTCACTGGGCACACTTCCCAAGGCAGCCACAAGTGTCCTGTAGCAGCAAGTCAGGCCCAGCCTCCCCTTCTAAGCAGAAGAACCCAGAGCCAGGGCTCCCACTGCTTAATTCAGCTCACTCAGCCCCGTGAGCACCACTGTTCCGGACCTCACCCAACACAGCACCCCTAGTCAGCCCCTCAACTCACTGCTATCTGAATCAGCACCCCACTGGGCTTGGGCTTGGGTCCTCAGGATGCTCACAAATGGCCATCAGGGTAGGCCAAGGAGGCCTTGGAGGCACCAAAGGCAGAAGTGATTCAGGGCTGGGGAAGGGTCTCTGTCCAAGGTGTGGCTCAGAGAAGTGGGAGGGGTTGGAGAAAGGCTGCCTTGGTCTGGGGCCATCTTGGTGACAGCCACATAGACAGTGAGGAAATGCGTGTTGCAGGGGCAAGCTTCCCACTGAGTCCACAGACCTGGGAAACACAGGCTCTGGGCAGGAAGGACCCGGCCAGACTCTGGCTTTGTACATTTGTTGAGTCACTTAACTTCTCTGGGCCTCAGTTTTCTCCTATGAAAACTAAATACAATGACACTTCTGACATGGGCAACTTTAGGGCACCCCTGCCTTCCTATGTCATCGTTGGCTGTTCCAGGGTAACCCCCTCACAGGAAGGCCAATCACAGTGGTCCTCCCCACTTTCTTCCACCTTGGGGACTGGCCCAGGAGTGACTCTCAGGCTCAGTCTGGGCCAGCAAGTGCCATCCAAGGCATTTTCAGGTTCAGACACACCTTTGGCATGAGCTGCTGACCCAGGAGGTGTGGCCACCATGAGCCCTACAGCATGAACAAAGCTACTCTGCAGAGGAAGGAAGCTCAGGGGCAGGACAGAGTCCAGCAGGGCTGGCATTCGGGCTCCAGAGGGCTGGGCACCACCCTTACAGGTGGCCAGCACTTCCCAAATCCCCATGGGGTCTGTGCTGGGTGGCACCAGGCTGCTCTCACTCACTGCCCACTCCTGTGACCAGCATACCCATGTCTCCAGGGTGTGCAGATATCAAATGCGATGACACAGAAGGAACTTAAGTTCAGTTCAGCCACCAGTCAACACCACTGAGTAGGCAGGTGCCAACTCCAGCCACGAGCCTTCCTGGAGAAACGCCATCCTCACCTCTGTTCCCCTGTGAGTCCTAACTGCAGCCAGGGCCATCTCCTAGCTGCAGCTGCCAGAGCCATCACCCTGAACCAGAGAAGCCACCCATGACTACTTCAAGCCCCTCATGGGGACACCCCTGCCCCCAGCCAGCACCATCTCACAGCAGCCCTGCTGAAGGGCGTGTCCTGATGCCTGGGGACATTGTGGCCTGGAAGGCCTTGCCCCAACCTCTGCCTGTCCCACTATCCCATGTTCCAGTGCTCTGCCCCGTGCCCTGGTGTGGGCTCCTTGGAAGCAGACTGTGATTTACGTGGGAGGTGATCGCAGGAACACCCGGGAATGCCAGGGAAGAAAGAGGGGTGGCAAAGGTATACAGGAGCCACTTGCTACTGTGGTCAGCCCTGGAGAGAGCAGGGGAGCCAGTGTGGACAGGCCCTGCATGTGACCCATCCTGCCAGGCAGGGCTGGGCTCTGCAGTGCCACTCTGGGTGCAGTGAATCCTTCACCACATCTGCCTCCCCCATAGGCAACTATGGCTCTTAGGCCAGAGGAAGCAGGGGTACAGGGCCGAGCATGTGAACACTGAGGTGGAGGGGATGGCAGGATCACCAGCATCTGCTCCCCTGCCTGCTTGCCTCTCCCTGCAATGTCTCCTGCTCTGCCACCCACAGGGAGATCAAGCAGCCCACTCCAGGGTCTTCAATACCCTTGCAGTGACATGACTCCCACTTCAAGGCACCTGGGAGCCTTCCTTCCTATGGACCGTGTTGGGCAGAGTTGGTTCCCTTGCTGGGACAGAGGTGACCTGCTCCTCCCAATATCCCCAGGGCCTGAGCTGGTGAGGAAGACATGCTCAGCCCCCACCTGCCAACTGCACAAACAACCCCACTGGTAGGAGCTGGGTGGGGGTGGGCAGCCTCTCTCCAGGGGGCCTGGGAGCCTGTTTGGCCTCTGGGGCAGAGGCCAGGACTGAGGGTCCAGAGTGTCGTGAAGACATGCCCCACTTTTGAATGAAGCAAATGGAAATTGAATTTTTTTAGGTCAGGGTGAAGAAAGAGGAGAGCACTTAGGAAGCAGAAATTATGAAATTCTGAATAATCGCCTTTTAAAAACACTTTAACTCCCCAAGGTGAGAGACCCCTCAGTTGAACTGAGCCAGGGCACTGAGCGATGCTGGCAGCAGGAGAGGGGTCTTGCCCCAGCCCTTCTGAGCCCACAGCCCTCCACTGCCAGCCAGGGTCAGAGAACAGCAAAGTGCCATGGGGCTAGGGACTGAGGATGGGCACCACCCTGGCACTGAAACTACCCAGCACCCTAGTGTGCAGAGTGTTTGCAGGACACATGGGCCCCACTGGCAGCTGTTCCTAGCAGTGGAGGCAGCAACTCCCTCTGTGGCTATTACCCACAACATCAAGTACCCCTTTGGCCATCTTTTCTCTCCATACAGGGAGGATGAAATGATGATGGATGAAGAGACAGATGAATGGGTGGATGGATGGATGAATAAAAGGATGGGTGGAAGGGTGGATTGATGGGTAGAGGATGAATCAGTGGAGGATGGATGGGTGGATAGATGGGTGGACGGATGGGTATAGGATGAATGGGTGGAGGATGGATGGGTAGAAGATGGATGGGTGGATGGATGGATAGGTGGACGGATGGATGGAGGGTGGGTGGATGGATGGGAGGATGGATGGGTAGATGGATGGGTGGATGGATAGATGGGTGGAGGATAGATGGGTGGATGGATAGGTAGATGGATGGGTGGATGGATGGGTATAGGATGGATGGGTGGAGGATGGATGGGTAGAAGATGGATGGATGGGTGGATGGATGGATGGGTGGGTGGGAGGATGGATGGGTGGATGGATGGATTGGTGAAGGGATGAGTAGATGAATGGGTGGAGGATGGATGGCTAGGTGGATGGGTGGAGGATGGATGTTTGGATGGATGGCTGGAGGATGGAAGGGTTGATAGATGAATGGATGCATGATGGATGGCTGGGGGTGGAGGATGGTCAGGTAGGGGATGGATGGGTGGAGATTTAAAGGATGGAGGGACAGGGTGGGTGGGTGTCATGTAATGGCATCCTGAGGAGAACAGGGCAGTGGAGATGCTCTTCCCTTCAGGACCCCCTGAGGGCAGCCCTCTGGTGGTTTACCAGTCCTTCACCCAGAAACTCCCTCTATGATGTTCCAGGGTGTCTTGTGGCATTGGATAGGAGTGTACCCCCAAAGGGTAGATCCAGTTACACAGGGCCACTTCTGAATTTCCACTCCAGCTGTGTTGTCATGGAGAACCTCCACTTTTTCTAGCTGAGGTGGCCTGAAGGAGCTTCCACCAGCCTCTGGCCAGCCCACAGGACTTAGCACCTGGCAAGTGCCACAGTAGACAGGTTGCCTTACTGATGGGTACAGCCTCCCTGGGTGCCCAGAAAGCAGATGGGAAAGCCTTTGGAAGCATCCAGGCCTGTGGTCCATGAAGCATTTTTGCTGAAAAGTTTTGAACAGACAGAGTGAGACAGAGAAGGGGGAGGTTGGTGGTGGCAGCAAATGTTGGAAACATACCTTTCTACCTCCTGGCCCTCCCCAGCCATGAACAAGCATCTGGAGGCCACTGGGCCCTTGATTCAGGGGCAGGCACTATCCTGAGTGCCACCTGCCTAGGCCCTGGAGAGGTAGCCTGCCTGCCACTGAGCACTCTCAGCTCCCTACTTCCAGGCTGGGAGACTGGAGAAGGAGGCTTCCAGGGACTCCTAGTAGAGCGAGGCCCCCATCAGCCACTGGCAGAAGGTCAGCTCCTCCCCACTGGGGAGAGATTGGGCCAGGACAGCCATGGTCAGGGCTCTGGTGTATGGAGCCCCCTTCATCAGCCACTGTCACCTTGGACACAGGCACCCTTGCTTCAGCACTGACCTACCCCAACCAGATGTCCCGAATGTGGGGAGGCCTCAGCAGGACACAGATGCCTCACGAGGAAGGCATCAGTGTGCAGCGTAGTTGGGACCCTGGCCTTGTGCTCTCTCTGGGGGATGGTCTAGGGCAAACTCTTTCCACTCCCAAGACCCACTAGGTAAGAGGCTTGGGGGAGGGGTGGTCTGCAGGGCTACTAAGTAGACAGCAAGTGGGGAGCAGCAGGAGGCTCCAACCCCACCCCACTCTCATACCCAGCTCGTAGTAGGCGCTCAAGAAACGTAAGTTGAACTAAACTGAAGGGGAAATGGACTCTCCTGCAGAGCTCAGCCCGGAGCCCACAATGGATGATGTCCATTACTCCCTCCTGCCTGATTAGCTGGCCACACTGTTTGTGTTCGTAAGTACGGGAGAAATGAAGAGGGTTCTGGTAAAGCCACAATGCCGTGCCACTGTGTCAGTGGAATCACAGATGGTGTCCAGCCCATGGGATGCAGGGGTGACCAGAGCTGCTGTCCTGGCCCAATCGCTCCCCAGTGGGGAGAAGCTGACCTTCTGCCAGGCCTTGCCCTAGAGCTGAGAACAAACAGGACCCATTCCTGGCCCTGCCTCCAGGGAATGCCAAAGAGGGGCAGATGCAAGTTGCGTGGCTGGCTGGATAGACCCTGCAGGCGGATGCACCCAGCCTGTGAGGCTTCTCTTCAGCCGTATCATCCCATCATCAGAGGCGGCCTCAGCACCCTACTCTGGCCCTTTCCAAAATTTCCCTACTGCCAGGTCCTTATGGGCTTGTGTGGGAGACGTCAGGGGGCCTCGGCTCTCTCAGCCCACTAGCCTTTGTCCTGAGGAGCAGTCCTCCTCTCTGGGGACCATCCTGCCTCCCTCCAGATAAACTACTGGAGCAGCAGACTGGGACCCCACCCTGGGTCTCGGGGCTCAGGCTCTGCTGTGGGGCCAGTAAGTTCCTCTGGGCCACAGTTGCCAAGGGGACACAGCCACTAGGGAATGATTGGGGTTAAGAGACTAGAAGCTCAGGAGGATGGTAGGAGGAGTGGGGGCTTCACCAGGGCAGTGTGGGACTCACCAGCTGTGAGGTGGCAGAAGAATGGGCTGTCCCGGTGGACACTGTGAGGGCACAAGGCAGGAAAAAGGCCCCAGGAGTCCCTGTTCTGCCATCATGGCAGGACCCCGATCTGCGCCAGGCCCATGCTGCTATTGGGTGGGGACACCCCATTTTCAAGGACATCTAGAGAAACACAGCTCTGCTTCCCCTGTCAGATTGTGGGCTCTGAGGGGCCAGTGTCTTCCTGGCTTCTGTGCCTGGGAGCAACTGGCATAGGTAGGGCTCAGAATGAGTAGATAGGTGTGAGCCCAGCCCTAGGCCCCCACCTAGGGGACACCCTTCCCCAGTAAGGACCTCTGCCCTGAATCAACTGAATGTTTGCAGATGACCAGGAGCCAGGCCACAATAAGCCTCATACCCTATCATTGCTGGTGGGAAGCCCGGCCTGGAGAGAGTGGACAGTGGAACCCAGGAGCCAGCCCCTTCTGGTAGCAGCAATCTCCTCTCTTAAGCTCCCTTCTAGAATAGATCCCTGACCACCACTCCTCAGAGATTCATGCAAATCCCAGCTGCTGGATCGTCCTTTAGCATGACACATGGGTGGACAAGTGTGGGACTCGGTCTCTGCCTTGGTCAGTAACCACACTGGACAGGACGGTTTGTAAGTTTCTCTGAAGCCCCAGAAATCAGCTGTGGATCCCCCTGCTCAATGAACACTTCCTCCCTCTGCACTGCACTGCCTGTCATCCTGTCCCCAATTTGGTGACAGCTGCAAGCCCTTAATCCCACCAGCACGCATGCGTGCACACACAAGCATCTGTGGGCATGAGGTGAGGAGACCTGGCAGGACTCAAGTGAACACACCCTGTGGTTTTCTCAGAAGCCCCAGGAATCAGCTGTGGAGCCCCCTGCTCAATAAACACTCCTCCCTCCACACGGCCCCACTCGCTCTCCTGTCCCAGGCAAGTAGATCCTCACCAACGGCAGGCAGCCCCATCGTGACACTGGGTCATACCCCACTATCATTACCATCACTGCTGCCCCCAGGTCACCTCCTGGTTACCATGGCCACAGTGTAGTCCTCCCTCCCACCTTAGACCCACCGTGACTACAGTCACCACCTATGCAGGGTCCCCATGTCCAGCCATCCACCCTGGCATGAGGTTAGAGAAGGACCAAAGGAATCAGCCACACAACTCCACAAAAAATAAACAACCCAATTAAAAAATGGGCAAAGGACTTAAATAGACATTTCCAAAGAAGATATATGGACAAACAGCCAACAAGCACGTGAAAAGATTCTCAGCACCACTGATGACGATATGGAGGTTCCTAAAAAAATTAAATATAGAACTGCCATATGATCCAGCACTCTGCTCCGGGTGCGTACCCAAAAGAACTGAAAGCAGAGACTCACTGCAGACATTTGCACCCGTGTGCATGGCAGCAGTGCATGTACCCACAGCCAGAGCACGGAACCACCCAGTGTCCGTCCACAGAGGATCGATATGCCAACAGTGATGTGTCCACACAATGGAGTGTTACTCAACCTTAGGAAGGAAGGGGATTCTGACATCTGGCACCATGTGAACGAACCTTGAGGATGTCATGCTGTGTAAAATAACCTAGTCACAAGAGAACAGACAGCAGGTGATTCCACTTCTCTGAGGTCCTGGAGGGGTCCAATCCAGAGACAAAAAGTGGAATGGAGGCACTAGGGGCCAGGAAGTTGGGATGGGGAAGCAGCATTTAATGGGGACAGAGTTTCAGCTTTTTGTAGAATGAAGAGCATTCTGGAGACGGATGGCGGAGCACTTGCTTAGCAACAGGAACTCAGACAGCACTGCAGAGCCACACACTTACAAATGCTTAGGATGATGAGTGTAAGACATGCATTTAGCAGTTTCCAGAGAGAACCAGCCCACCCTGACTATAGCACATGCACACACTCACATAAACTACAGTAAAACCTCCATGAACCTCAAGGGACAGGGCAAGAGGGCATGTCGGGAGGCCGTAAGGAGGGCGAGTGGCCACTGCCTAGTGAATGCAAGGCTTCCCGGGGGAAGTGGGCAGCCAGAGAGCAGGCCCCGCACCTATAGGGCCACTGGCAGATTTGCTGAGCCATGCTGAGCCCACTATGAGGGAAAGCTTGTGCCCCTACGGGGAGGCACCTTCAGGAGGGCTTTGGGAGAGTCCTTTCTGTGGCACCTGCTGATGCCAACCTGGAGCTCAGCCCACAGGCCTAGACACTCAGGGATCTGCCACTCATCTCTCAGCTCAGCCCCTTCCTGGAAGTAGCCCACTGTCAGCATCAGTCCACAGGCCTAGGTGGGACAGACATCAGGGACATCAGGGACCCACCACCCATCTCTCAGCTCAACCCCTTCCATCCTGCATACTCCCACTGACCAAAAGACCCCTCCCCACCCCAGTCCCAGCCCCTCACTGTCCTGCTGCCCTCCATCTAGCATCTACAAGCAGCAATAGGAGTGGCCTTCCTGCCATCCTGTCTGGCTGGCTCACTTGCCTGCTTGTTGCTTACCCACCATGGGCTCATCACCTGCCAGCCCCAAGCCCAGAATCTGCCAACATCTGTCCACCCTGAGGATGGGGCCCTCCTCTACAGGTTCCCACCTCCTGTGCCCCTATCACCCCAGCAGCATCCTGAGCCCAGCCTCCTGGAGATTCACCCACTACAAGCCCAATGTACCCAGTTTGTCCCCAGGACTTCAGGAAACTATGTGTAGGAGGAAGGATGGTGGCCACAGGAATTTCAGCCCAGTGTCCCCTCTGGTCACCAGACCCTCCTTCTTCCCCACCTCCAGGATGTCCAGGCCCCTGGTGACTGGCCCCGTGGGGTCGGTTCCCAGTAGCCATGGAGAGCCAAGGACCCAGGGAGGCAGTGCCTTGGGATAGAGCACACCCATGGAGGAGGGTGTCTGTGCCCACAGGGGCCTAAAGAGAGAGGGTGCTCCAGGCACAGGGAAGGGCATTGCAAAGGCCCAGCAGCTAGACTCCTAGAGTAGGTAGAACAGTACAGAGAAGCTTCTGGAAGCTTGGGGAGGAGCTCATGGAAGTACCATGATGGGGAGGGGCCGGAGGGGTGTGTGGTCTGTGGGTGAGCTGTGGGAGATAGGCGGCAGTGAGGGGAGTGGGTCTACTGCACCCGTCCCAGCACCCAAGCTGGTGCAGCATGGCGATGAACCCGTGCAGACATGAGAGGCAGCCCCCAGAGATCACCCCTGCTCTGATCTCCCCCAGGGGTTCTGAGGCATCCGTCAGGTCCCCACTTAGAAGCAGAGACATGGTTTACATCTTGTCCCAATAGCAGGACCTGTTTTTTGAGGGGACCTGACTCAGAGGCCAGGATCTTACTCTCCAAATGAGCCACAGGGCAGGGCTTGAGAACTGTCCAGACCCACCTGGGGAAAGACAGGAGGGAGGCCAGGAAGCCCCAGAGAAGGCAGGCCCGTACCTGCCCACAGCATAAGGAGGCCAAGAGTATAGAAAGAGGCTTTGGATACAGACCCTGGAGAGCTGGGCTGCCCTCAGGCCTCAGTCTCCCCTCTGTGCTTGGAGACTCAGCATGGGAACAAAATGGGCTGTGGGTAGACCTCTGCCCTTCCCCTAAACACTCAGACCTATGCTGTCTGGGCCTGAGTCAGCCTCCCCCAGGCCTCTGTGCAGTCCAGGTCCAGCACCCTGCCTTCTCCCACCCTCCCCTGCTTGGAGTGTGAATGCCCAATAGAAGCTTGTGAAATGAATGAATGAATGAATGAACAAATGCAGGAAGAAATTCCCAAGTAAAGGCTGGGGAAGGTGAGTTGGACAGATCCCCAGGAGACCATTGGCCAAACCCTGCATGCAAGAGGGGGCCAGACACAGAAGCTTGAGCCCCACCTGCCAGCCCTGACCACCTTGCATTGCAATTCACTGAGAAGAATTCAGCGAGCACCTACGGTGTGCAGAGCTGTGCTGGGCTGGCCCCAAGGCCTTGCAGAACATGCTGGAGGGGGTGACCAGCACTATAGGGTGGAATCAGACACACATAGTCCTGCCACCTGCCAGCCGTGTGACCCTGCACCAGCCCCTTTGTCTCTCTGAGCCTCAGTTTCCTCCTCTGTAAATTGGGACAATAGCATCCACACCAAAGGGTTGAGGGGAAGGTAGATGGGCGCGAGGTGAGGAAGGGCTAGGTTCAAAGCCAGTCCCCACAGGGCTCAGCAGACGCTGGCCACGTATCAGCCATGTCATACAGGCCTATGGTACTGGCCTCAGGTGCTGACCAGAGAGAGGAGACTTGGCCTGTCAGCAATAGGGAGCAATGAAGGGTGTTGGAGCTGGGAGTGGTGCAGCAGTCTCTTCTCCAAAACTCCCAGGCTACAGCATCCCTCCAGCCCCAGGTCCTCACCGCTCTGGAGCACATAGAGAGGGCGATGGGCACAGCCGTGGTGGCCAGAGCCTGGGAGGGCCAGGTGGTCACCAGGCTCTTCTAAGCCTGGGTTTTCTCCCAGGTCACAGGGAAGCAGGCCGTGGACACCAGCCCTTGCCCCATTCTGCCCTCATGGCTCTCCCTCCCAGGCGTTGTGCCCAGACGGGAGCGTCACCTGCCTGCTGGGGTGTCAGGCACTGCCATCATGGGGACATTGAAGCACCGCCCCCCACCGTGAGATGTCTCTGTCTTTCCAGGACCATCAAAGCCTGGCAAGTGCCCAGGTTTCTTACAGAAGGGGAGCTGCTAAGCGAGAAATGAAAAATAAAAATGGAAGCCCCACCCTTGGCAATGGCTTGATAATGATAAATTAAAAGGAGGAGGAGTCAGGACAAAGTTAGCTGGGAAAGCCAGGTGGATATTTGTGGCGCTTCTGCACGGAGAGTCTGAGGCGAACATAGTTAGGATTCAAAATGTCGTTTCTGTAACAATCAAGGTTCATCTGAAACAATGTATGCAAATTCATTTAAATGACTTGGGAAGGCAAGGGCGGAGGCTTCCCGCACAGGGATAGTGAGGCTGTGTGGGGAGGGCAGCCAAAGGCTGCTCAGCATAGCCTGGACAGACCTCCAGGAGCAGATGGGCAACATGCAAGAGGGGGCGGGGACCAGCCAGCCCACAGTCCTCAGGAATCCCCTGCAGTCCCAGGTGAGAGCTCGTGTACACTGCTTGGTGGCTGCCAGCACCGAGCCCTTCTCCTGCAGAGGGAGGCCTGGGCTCTGGACATGCTCTGCTATGGCCATGAAGGAGGCTTCCTCACCTGCTCTGCGTCCCACTTCTGTGATGACAAGGGCTGCCAGGACTCTGTTCACTCTCTGAGCTGGTACTTGCCCCTTTGCTGGATGGTAGACCCAAGAAGGTGCTCACAGAATGAGCCAGTGAGTGGAGAAAAACACCTTCAGTACATGCTCATTGCATTAAATGAATGAACCATCTGCCTTAGCTCCAAGACTAGCCAGAGAGAGAGCCAATAACACACCCATTTCACAGGTCAGAAAACCAAGGCCCAGAGCCATAGAGTGGCTTCAGGATGCAGCGTGTGTGTTGAAAACAGCCCCAGCCTTGTGCCTGCATCTGGCTTGCCCTCTTGAACTACCAGCTTTGGCCACTTCCCCCAGACCACTTTCCCTCCTTGGTGGGTAGTATGAGACAACCGTGTCCCCCACAATGTTCAGCAGATTGATAAGAGGAAACCTCAGCATGTGCATATGATGCACTTAGAGATTGGGGCTTAAAGGGATTAAGTCAAGACAATACCATCAGGCTGGATCCTAATCCAATATGGCTGGTGTCCTCATAGGAAGAGGGGATGCAACCATTAGGACACAAACACATGAGGACATGCCCAGACATGTGAGGACATGCAAAGACACATGAGGACAAGCACAGACACATGAGAACACAGACATGTGAGGACACACAGACACATGAGAACACATAGACACATGAGGACACAGACACGTGTGGACACACAGACATGTGAGGACACAGACATGTGAGGACACAGACACGTGAGGACACACAGACATGTGAGGACATGCACAGACATGTGAGGACACATAGACGCGTGAGGACATGGGAGAAGGTGGCCATCTACATGCCAAGAACAGAGCCTCAGGAGGAGCCAGGCCTGCTGGCACCCTGACTCAGCCCTCCAGCCTTGGGAGTGTGCACCACACTTGTGTTGTGTCCTCCATTACTGCTGGCCACACCCACCAGGCTGTGGCTTGTATTAAGGGAGACGGCAAAGGAGAAACCATGGGCCAGAGCAGGCCGAAAGAAGGATGGAGCCTAAGAACAAATCTGGCTTGCCATCCTTCCCCCAGTTATTGAATTTTAAAATGAATTAATTCCAGGTCAGTCACTGTGGCTCACACCTAATACTCCAGGAGGCTGAGGCAGGAAGATCCCTTGAACTCAGGAGTTTGAGGCCAGCCTGAGCAAGAGATTCTGTCTCTACTAAAAATAGAAAAACTAGCTGGATATGGTGGTAGGCACCTATAGTCCTAGCTACTTGGGAAGTTGAGGCAAGAGGATTGCTTGAACTCAGGAGTCTGAGGTTGCCATAAGTTGGGCTGATGTCACTGCACTCTAGCCTGGGCAACAGAATAAATAAATAAATAATGAACTAATTTCAATTCAAAT
Organism: Galago senegalensis; assembly: GCA_963575145.1. Taxonomy (NCBI): domain Eukaryota; kingdom Metazoa; phylum Chordata; class Mammalia; order Primates; family Galagidae; genus Galago; species Galago senegalensis. Next base: position 113,744 of record CAUYTI010122654.1, on the reverse strand, counting down.
TTAAGTGGACATGTGCTAGTGGCTGGCACTGTGGGCAAAGCACTATCAGCCCTCTGAGGGATGGCTCAGGGGCCAGTCCTGACCTGCTCGTGACTATGATGGGTGAGGTCCCACCCAGAAGGCTATAGTGAAGACATCCATGCCAGCCTGGAGGCCAAGCAGCCATGGGCACAGAGCCATCTCCTCACAGGGCAGCCCCAGGCCCCACTCACCCAAATGAGTGACATTTAAGAACTGGCATTTAAGAACTTTGAAATTGTCAAGGCCTTGGGCCATCCTCTGGCCATCAGAGAAAGGCCCTCACCACTCTCTCTGTTAGGAAGACCCTCTGATTTTCTGCCTGATACCAGCTGACCATCTGCGGGTTGGCCCTCAGATCAGGATGAAGGAGGCAGAGACCACAAGGCAGAGGAGAAAGATCTCCATGGGCCAAAATCACCTTGAACTCATCCAGAAGAGTCCACCACACTCTGCAGAGGACAGCCCAGCCAGAGGCCATAATTAACATGTTGACACCTAAATAACATAACGGTTGTCATAAATAATGTGCAGCCATGATGAAGATCCAGTTATTTATAAAAGAATTAATAATCACAGCATGAGTGTGCAGTGAGTACCAGCTCCGGGGACGCTGCCCAGATCCCTGCTCTGAATTTCTATGGGGAATAATGAGTCTCCTTAAGAGACAAAGACCTTGAAGTTTCCTCCACCATTTACAAACTAATTCCCAGTAAGGAGGAAATTAATGTGGACAGTCGGATGTGGAGCTCCAGAGACAGAAGGACAGTAGGAGATACATTTGGCCCTGGTGCCCCTGGCCTGGTGAGGGCCACAGAGAACTTTTTAGGTTTTCTGGAAGGGTGACTAATTAAATGAGTTATTAAACCAAAAGGTCAAACTCCGTCTTGAGAATATAAATGCACAATAATTCAGAGACAGCAAATCAATGGGCCTTCACTGTGGGGGCTGTAGTGCTCTTAAAATGCAGACGTGGAGCTTTCCCAGGTTGAGTTTTGGGGTCACACATGCCTGAGGAAGGGGGCAGAGTGTCCAGGAGGCAGCAAGTGGGCTGACCCACCCACTTCTGAGACCCCCCACTTCTGAGGGCTGTCCCCAAGCCAGGGGCCTCCCGCTGGAAGTGTCTGCCACAGAGTCCCCCAGCCTCCTCCCCCACCAGGTGCCCTGGGCCGCACAGCTAGCTTCTACACTGCATGTCTCCCGGGGCCCCGTGACACAGGCCCTCACACTGGGTGGCTCACATGACAGAGGCCAATTGTCTCATAGTTCTGGAGGGTGGATACCCAAAATCAAGGTGTCAGCAGGGCTGGCTGGTTCCTCCTCTGAGGCTGTGAAGGAGACAGCACAGCCTCTCTCTTGGCTCCTGGGCCTCACGAGCCGTCTGTACTGGTTGCTGTAGAAGCATCGCCTGTCTCTGCCACATCTTCCCGTGGCATCCTCCCTCGTGCAGGTCTGTCTCCAGATCCCCCTTTGCAGAAGGCACCAGTCCTACTACATCAAACAGAATCACATTCTGAGGTGGGTGGTCAGGAACTCAACATACGAATTTAGGGACACTATTCAGCCCCCGACATCCAACACAGCGTGGGCCCTGCACGCCCAGGCACAGCCTGACTATCGGGAAAGTCAGACACGCCCTGCCTGGTGCTGGCAGACTTAGTGGGGGCACATCCTGGGCCAGGCACAGCCACCAGGACAGGAGACGTGAACACCCACCCCCACGCTGCTGGAAGTGGTCAGGGTGGAAGGCATTGGCTCCTGTGTTTGTCCATTTGCATCTTGCCTAGAAAAAGTCAGTTCTTGGAGCAGAAAGTGATCCTTGACATGGCCTGGCCCAAAATGCCACCAGGGAAAACATCCTGTCTTCTGACCAGTGTGGACAGTGTCACCCAGCACCTGCAGAGACACTTCTTGAGATGGGGGCTCCCCCTGTAAGGAGAGGGTCTGAAAGGGCATGGGGGCCTCTTTTGCCTCTGATGTGTATAGGAGATCCCAGATGGTCTTCTTCACATCAGAGAGGCCTTATTCCCACTTCACAGGCCAAGCCCCAGAGAGGCCAAGGGAGGTGGCCAAGACACACAGCAAGCTGGGCAGGGAAGTATGGCCCCAACTTCAGGCGGGCTCCTGCCAGGCACTCAGGAGGGGTCCTGCAGAGGCCCACGCTTTCCCCTCTGCGGTGTGCCCAGCCTGAGCCTGCCCATCATCTGGAAAAGGGATAAACAGGGCTGGTGTGAAGATTTAAGAGATAATATCTAATATACTGCGTCCACACTCAGTGCCTGGCAAGTAGTCATGGTCCAGCAACAAGCAGTCTTTCCCTTTAGAACAGTCTTTCAGAAATCTGAAATCTGTCCCTGGGAGCCACACACTCCAGGCCACAAACGGCCCTCCCACCTGCAGCCCAGAATCACAGAGCATCAGGCGATGCCCCCTCCAAATCATGTCTATCGCTGTGTTTCCTTTTTGTTCCCTTCTCTGGGGCTGCCTGCTCAGCTCCGCGTTCTATTTCAGCTCACGATGTTCAAGAAAATGCATCCGGAAGCCCTGGCACTGTGGTGTGGCGCCAACCTGCTTCACGTCCACAGACAGAGGCCCTGAATGCTAATTGAAAAGTGATTAATTAGATCCACACAGCCCCCATCTCCTTGCTGGTGCCCCTGGCGCTCTCACCCTCCCTGAAGAGCTGAGGACAGCCTGGCCAGTTGTGTGTTGTTTTTCTTCTTTTTAATTCTCAGCTGGGTTTAGTCTCATTTAATTTTCACAATAGAGAGCCTTAAACCCTGAGCCCAGTGATCTCAACTCTTTGGTCAGATCTGCCCCTAATCTGGACAAATCCCTGCCCTCTCGAATGGGACACTCTGGGGCTGAAATCCCAGCGTACCCGGCGACCCCCACTGAGGCGGTGGAGCCCTGACCCAGGCCCCACACATCCAGTTTTCTAGCATCTGTTCAGAGCTCACCTCCTCCAGGCAGCCTGCCAGGCCCCTCCTTTCTGCTCCACTATCACCCTTGGCCTCCTCCCTCATTGCTCACCCAGCAGGGTATTGTGGCTGCTGGTCACCCACCCTAGACTGTGAGCTCTCTCAAGAGTCCAGCCACCAGCACCCCCACAACTCATTGTAGCACCTGCAAGCTCCTCCACCTGCACCCCAGGACAGGCTGAGATTAAACGAGCATCAGAACAGAACTTGGCACACAACAGGCCCTCCATCAGCCCATCAGCGCTGGCTTGTTCCACCAGCCTCTCACGTGTCCCTGGGCCTGTGCCATCAGCCTCTCTGGGCCCCAATAATGTGGGGGTGACTTTAGGAGCCCCCCGGGACTGTGAGGATTAATGAGCCTGTGAATGGCAAGCCCAGAGTGGCATACACGAGGTACTAAAGAGATGGCCACGTCCCTTCCCCTCTTGTCAATTCCTCCCCCGGGACCTGGTGTTTCCTCAGGCTACATCAGGGCCTGACTCACAACCCCCAATAAGCAAGCACTCTTGGTGAAGGCAGGAGAGTGGGCAACATGCCCAATGTCCACACTCAAGGAAGGACAGGAGGGGCCCAGAAGCCAGGTCAGCATGAGCAAGGACAAGAGGCTGAGGACCACAAGCAACGTCCCCCCACCCCACCCCGGCAGGACGCAGAGGAGTGGGAAGAGCTCTGAGGGAACTAGGGCTGGTCCAGAGGGGGCAGCTCCCATCTCAATCGGAGCTTGGAGGGCAGCTTGGCTGCAGAACGTAGGGCCCACACCATCGGCGCCATCCCTACCTGCTGTACTGGGCATGGAGTGGCCCTCGGTACCCTAATTACCAGTGTCCTGAAACCCTGCCAGAAACACAACCTTTGAGGCAGTTTCCCCTCATTTAAATTCTTCTTTGACATTTGTACGACAGCAAACAAGAGCAGGCACCAGGGAGGAAGTGAGGTCTGAAGACTTAATGTCTCCTTGTTGGAGGAGTGAGGAGGGGGAGGAAGGCCCTGGCCCAGCAGCCCTGGGCAGCTCCTGAGCCCACGGCTCCAGGCCCCAGTCTTCCTCGATCTTCCCTGCAGTCTCATTCAACAGAGGGGAAACTGAGGCCTCAAGGCAGGCACCCCATGGCTGATGCAAATAAGGGAAACCCAATCAGTGCACAGCAGCCCTCCCACAGCTGGGGCTCTCTGAGCAGGTCAGAACAGCACGTCTGGCTTCAACCCCATTGGCAGGGCAGTTGGCACTGTGCGTCTTTGTAGAGGAAGGACAAGAAAGTGAGGCTCATCCCACCCCAGCCCTGCCAGCTCCCGGTCAGATGGCCTTGGGGCAGTTGCCCAAGCTCCCTGAGCGTCACTCACTCACTAAAGAAGGGTGGGCAGCTGTGAGGTAGAGAAGACCCTGCACAGAGCTCCCCAGGGTGGCTCCCTGAAACGCCCACCAACCCAGAGGTGCGTTGAGTGGTAACGCTCAGATGCTGAGGCCCCACCAGGACAGTGAGCTTGTGTCCCTCTTAAGATCCTGTGGGTTTGCTATGTGTGTTTCATATTGCTTTTGGATTCAGTGTAAGTCAAGGCAACAAGTGTTCCCAGAAGTGGGAGTTCCTGCCAAGATGGATGACCTGGGGAGGAACCAGAGCCAGCCCAGTGGCCCTCGGGAGGGATCTCCACATCCCTCCCATGCTCAGCTGGACCAAGTCTAGAGCAAGGACAGAAGGGGGTCATCACAGGCCCCTCTGAGCATCCACACTTCATCCAGGGTCAGGCCCAGGAGTCGGCCACAGACCACCAGCCAGCCCACAAAACAGCAGCCCTCACCCCAGCAGCATAAGGAAGCCCCCGGGAGGCCCTTGGAACACACAAGGCAGCCCCCTTCAAAAGGATCTGGCTCTGCTGGCCTGGGGGGAGGCCTGGCCCTGGGCTTGGTGGAAGCTGCAAGAAGTGGACTGTCCGGCCAGGATTTAAATCCACTCATCTCAGTCCTCAAGAGTCCCAGGACTTTCCAGCATGAGTCAGCAGGACAAGAGCTGCTCTCTAGCCAGGGGCCTGAGGACCAGTACTTGTCACAATGTCCCTGGTAATGCTGGCTCCGGTGGCCCGAGGGCTGCCTGAGAAACTGACCTTGTCTTGGTATGTTCATGGAACCAATTTCCCTGTAACAGCTCTGAGGCATCCACATCCAGCCTGGGTCCATCTGTGCTTAGAGAAGTGATGAAGCTTCCAGACCCTCTCTGAAGCCAGCAGGTACATCCTTAACCCGGTCAGTGATTACTGAGTTTCAGGGAAGTGGCTCTTTGGTGAGGGACTGAGAAAGAAGGGTCTTCAGTGCCAAGAGTGGGCAGCCAGGACCTCCCTGTACCTCAGCCTCACAGAGGAAGTCACTCCCAACAGGCCACCTGGGCCAGAAATGGTCCTGGCAGAGCAGCTCTCAGACTTTCAATGTGGGGTGGGGGCCAGAGGATGTGCTGGACATGAAGCCAGCTCTGCCAGCAATGCTCTGTCTAAGGACACATAGTTGGGCAGCAGGGAAGAGCAGGGGATTGTCCTGAGGCTTGCCTTAAGGGGGATGGTCACCATGGAGTAAGCACCTGGCCAGGTGGGCTCAGGGGCCAGAGGGAGGAGAACCAGAGCATACAGGAAGGGACAACTCAGTGGGAGCAGGCCAGGCAATGATGCCAGCTGGGGCTGGGGGCAGTAGGGTCTGGCACCTGGCTGGGTCTGAGGACCTCAGGAGGCAGGATAGGAGCTCAGATATGACTGCAAACTTTGTGCTGGCCCTGGAGGCCCTGGTCCAGTTGAGAGCAGGGGCAAGGCCCCAGGCGTAGTGGACACTGGCCATAGAGAGCCACAGCTGTGGTTCTTCTCAGAGATCCCTTCTAGAGCCCTCCTTCTGGCCCACAGAGCCTGTTGGGCGTCTGCTTGTTTTTCTCCCCTTCCTTCGATACAATTATAGATTAATTAATTCTTCCCAAGCAATATCTGACCTACATCAGCGCCTCTGTAAGAAGGCAGAGCCAGAAGAAAGAATCGTTTGGCTATATAAAGATGAGCAATCTATTTTAAAAGAAGGGCTGCGTGCGGGCGTCAGCTGTTCCCAGCACCCCGTTATATAAGCTCACTCAGAGGCAGCGCACACCCTCCCAACTGCGGCTGGGCAGCCCTGCGCTGCTCGGGGTTAATCGCCCGCTGGTGTCTGGGCTCGCTGGGGGCTCCAACAAGGCGGGACCCTGGGGGCCCAGGCATGTGCAGAGAGCCTCCTGCTGCCACTTCCCTGACCCCATCAAAGCATGTGCTACACCCCATTTTAAAGGTGGATCCTCGGGTCAGAGGCCACGTCTCACTCACCACATGTCCCTGGAAGCCCAGAGAGAGCTGGGACTGCAGAGACAGCACGGTCAGAGAACAGGAGCATGCAGAGGGAGGAGGCTCTCTCACGCAGGGGAGTGCTGCACCCTGGGATACCACACAGGCACAGGACTTCTCTGGATCCTCGAGCCTGGTCCGTGAGATGGGTGCCACCGCAGAGGTGAGCATCTGGACGCGGCCCCTAGTGGTCCTGGTTCTCACTGTCTGTATGATCCCCTCCTCTGGCTGTGTGCCGGACTGGATGACTCAGGACTGGATACTCAGCACGGATGGGCCGAGGTGGGGCCATGTCCCTTCTAAGATTAGTTCTAAGCCCTGGGCTTTCCTTCTCAGATGTGCTCTCATGGGTCCAGGAAATGTGACTGCTGAGTCAGGAGCAGCAGGTGGAGGGGCCTGGGGAACCAGGGACGGAGTCAACAACCACATGAGTGAGCTTGAGAGCAGACCTCACACCCACAGCCCCAGCCCCAGCCGAGCCTGGGTCCCTGCTCCACAGACCCCTGAGACCGCCTGCTTGCTGTTGGACACTGCTGAGGTTTGGGACAACCGGCCACACTGCGAAAGAGAACTATCTGCTGCCTCACTTTAGAGCTGGGTTCTGAGGAGCTGAGTGTCCGAGCCAGGGTAACTCAGCATAGATGCACACCCAGCCCCACCTGACGCTGCATGGCTTGTGCATATGCCACTGAAAGATAGTGGGGAACCAAGGAGCCTGCTCCAGCTCATCACTCTCCCACACTGGTCCCTGCACCCCTCCCCCCAGCTCTGCCATCTGGCTTTTATCCAGACTTCCTGTCCCTGGGCACATGTCCCCCCACCCCCACCCCCACCCCTGCTACCAGGCTGTCCTGGAACAGGCTTCCCAGGGTGAGGGTCCCATCACTTCCCAGGGCCCTGGAAAGTCTTCCCACAGAAAGCTGCATCCCATGTTGACCTCAGAAGTCTGTAGGCAGCTGTTGCCTCCCTGTCTTCCACAGAGGCCCTGCCCTCAGGCCCCCACCCTTGTTCTCAGCCACTGGAGCCCTCCTGACCACCTGCCCCAGCCCACTTGGGGAAGGAGTACAGGCTGAGCCATTTCTTCACATCCCTGAGCCTCAGTCTCCTCATCTGGAAAGCGAGGGGACAGAGCAGCTGCCCCGGCACTTGCTTTAGCAAACCCATGAGGCCCCAGACCATAGCCATAGGGGCCAGGAGACCCAGAAAGGGCAGGGCTGGGGCCTGGAGGACTGAGGCAGTGTGGACAACCCTGCAGAGCAGAAGCTCACAGTGGCCAGGAGCCCAGTGGCCAAATTCCAGCTGGGAATAGTGATGCACGGATGAGCCCATGAACAGTGGCTTCCCCACTCCTGCCACCCGAGCTCAGGGGCTACTCCTGGGTGGGGCTGGGCCTGGGTCCAACAAGGGGCAGGTAGGACAGGTGCCCGCAGCCGCCACCCCCCCCCCCGCCCCGGGCAGTTCTGAGCAGAGAGGAGGGACACAGGGAAAAGGAGACCTGCCCGAGGGAAGTGGGGCATCTTCACCCACCTGGGCACTGAAGTCCTATGTCCACAGTGGGCACTGCCCTTTCCTGGCCCCTGGGGAAGCTTCCCACCGGCAGCTCCAGCTGAGCCTCTGGACCCCTTATACCTGCTCTCACTTCGTCACCTACCTCACCAGCCCTTTCCTGCCAGTCCTCTGACAGGCACTGGTATAGGCAGGCCATCGGACAGACAAGGTCCTGTCCTCAGGAGCACAGGGTGACAGTGAACACACCTGCAAACACAGCCTCTGGGTGGGCTTTCAGGATGAGTGAGGCCTCTGCAGGGGAGCTCCAGAGGGCTGACATCTAAGCAAAGGCCTGGAGGCTGAAAACAGCAGTGAGCAGCCCAGCCAAGGGGAGTCTCATGCAGCAGGGGGCCCTGTTCCTACTCAGGGGCTAGGGGTGGCGGGAACCCACTGAACTGGGCTGGGCCTTCCTCTGCACCCAGGCAGGTTGGGTGGCATGACCTTGCCCAGGGTCACTGGCCAACCTACACAACTGCTAAATCTCCCCCAAAGGATGGTCCCTTTTCTCATCTTCCCCCAGCTGCCTCAGGTGACAGACTTCAGAGGCCACAGCCCCAAGCCAAGAGGAATGACATGGGTTTGTGTTCACTGAGTTTAGTTTCACAGTTTTGTTTTCTTCATAAAAAGAAGAGAAAAAAAAAAACCAAACAGGCCTTTCTATTTGTAGTCAAGATACAAGTGCTCAAGGCGAGACCACATCTCATAAGGGACAGCGTGTCCATTCAGGTGTCTGAGGTGACAGTGAGGCTGGGCAGGCCCACTGGAGTGGACTTGCTGGGTGGCCCTCTCTGGGGTCCTCCCGAGCCACCCCACACAGCCCATCTGGCTGGGACCAGCTCCAGAGAAACCCGCCACCCAGGCCCTGTCCGTGCACCTAGCAGACCGCCTGCCAGGCCCTCAGCAGAGTCCTGCTCCCCTGGGGCCCTTGCTAAGGCAGCTAAAGGATGAGCTCTCGCCTTCCCTGCCTCACTGCCAGATCCCAAGACTTGCTCGTTCCTGCTCTCATCATACCTACCTGGGGCCTAGGTGTTACTACAACCATACTTAGGTGTTACTACAACCATACTTGGGTATTACTATGACCATGCTTAGGCATTAACATGACCATGCTTAGGTGTCACTATGACCATGCTTAGGTGTTACTATGACTATACTCAGGTGTTACTATGACCATACTTGGGTATTACTATACCATGTATAGGTATTACCATGACCATACTTAGGTGTTACTACAATATTTAGGGATTACTATGACCATACTTGGGTATTATTACTATGACCATGCTTAGGCATTGCCATGACCATACTTGGGTGTTACTATACTACAGATTTAAGTAATACCACACTTAGGTATCATATACACTATGCAAATGAAAAAGGACAGTTCAAGGTTAATTAACTTGTCCCAAGACAGACAGTGCAAATTGGAGCCCAGAGCCCTGTAGCCCCAGACCCCTACTCTCCTTCCATGTCCCCTTCTAAGACAAATCCAGTCTCAGATCCATGACCCCCCAGACTGTATACCTTAGCATCTTCTCCCCAATGGCTTAGAAACTGCCTGAGCTCCCCTGTCCAAAGTGGCACAGAATCAGGAAAAGGTGTGTTACTTGGTGGCTCTCCATTTCACTCACCACTCAGAGTATGCCTTGAGGGGCAGGGCCTCTTGGGATATCCTGGGAAAGGCAGAGTCTCAGGGCCACCTGGGCCTGCTGCTGAGAAGAGCTGGGAGGACACGGCACAGGGCTATACCTCAGCCCTGCTGCACAATCCCTCAAGCCACCATTGCTGCTGGGTCAGATGCTGTCAGGAAAGAGGCTGACGATTTGGGAAGGGCTTCCAGGTTGGCTGACAGTGCACCTGCTGCTGCCCTCTGGCCTCCACTCACCTGTAATGCCAGGGCACGACCCCAGGCAAGATGTGCTATGCCCAGACCTGGGTTCTCCTAAAACCTGGCCACAGGACTAAGCCAAGCTGTTTATAGATTCTGGGCTCCCAGCCAGATATCATTTCTGCCTTTGATACTGTTTAATGCTCCTTCTATGTATTATTCATTCCCAGGAATTGCAGACCTAACTGTCAAAAGCTCTTACAGACACAAACCCACCCCCTAGCCCACCCCACCCCCAGCAATAATCCAAGATTAGTTCGAGTAGGTGACCCCTCTCCTCTGTCCACCCCAGCCCAACTACCACAATTCTCCCCAGGACTCAGCCCAGAAAGAGCCAGAAATAGACACACCAAGGCCTGGGCCCAGTTTTGACTTTGCTATGTGGCTGTGGTGAGTTGCTTTGCTTCTCTGGACCAGACCTAAGTTCTGATGTCTCCTGGATCAACAACGGTAGAATGCATTGATCCTCTCCAAAACACCTAGTTCAAGACCACCCCTGGGATCCTTGAATACCTCCAGAGATGGAGAGCCCACTACCTGCATAAAATCAGAGGCATAGCACAAATAACTGAGCCTCTCATCTTTGATATTTGTGATTTTGTAGTTCTCTCCCTCCTCCTTCCCTCTGCCCACAGCAATATTGGAGGATTGGTACATCACCAAAATATCAAATGAAACCTGAATGATAGGTAAGGGATAAGAGAATTGTTGATTGGGTTCTTATCTTTTTTTTCTTTCTGACACTCAATTATTTCAGTTATGACTTTTTCATAAAACAGTTCATAGATTGGGAGGAAACTAGTAACCTTTAAATCTTCCATTTAGCACATTACAATAATTTCCTAGGAAATGTATTAGAATATAACAGGTGCCCAAGCTACCTGACCTGCTGCAGGCACTTGGTCAGCAAATTCATGTTGAGGTTGATTCAAACTATGGTAGAAAGTGCAAACTTGACAAAGCCACTCACAGTGATGACAAGGGTGGCACGTGCAGGCTGATGGCAATGGGATCTCTGGGAGAGCGGCCAGTAAACCAATGAGCCCACTGTATTTTGCCAGTCTTGGTTAAAAGCAGGTGTTCCAAGGTCAGGCCCTCTGGGTTCAAATTCAGACTCTAGCACTAACAGCCATCTGGCCTTGGGCAAGCAACTGCCCTCACTCAGTCTCAGTCTCCCTGTCTATAAAACAAATACATGAGTGCATCTGTCACGCTGTGAGGATTAACTAAGTTAATGCACAGCAAAGTGTGTGGTACAGAGCCCCCTTATATACACGGTCCATAAATAGTTACACCATTCCCACCAACAACATCCTCATCGTCACCATTCTCACCAACACCAGCACCAGCATAATCTTCACCATTGTGACCATCATCATCACTGTTATTGTTACCGTTACACTGTCACCATCGTCATCTTCACCACCATCACCATCATCTTCACCACCATCACCATCCTCATCTTCACCACCATCACCACCATCTTCACCGCCATCCTCATCTTCACCACCACCACCACCATCCTCATCTTCCCCACCATCACCACCATCTTCACCACCACCACCATCATCGTCACCACCATCCTCATCTTCCCCACCATCACCACCATCTTCACCGCCACCACCATCATCGTCACCTCCATCCTCATCTTCGCCACCACCACCATCCTCATCTTCGCCACCACCACCATCCTCATCTTCACCACCACCACCACCATCTTCACCACCACCACCATCCTCATCTTCCCCACCACCACCACCATCTTCACCACCACCACCATCCTCATCTTCACCACCACCACCATCCTCATCTTCACCACCACCACCATCCTCATCTTCACCACCACCACCATCATCGTCACCACCATCCTCATCTTCATCACCATTACCATCACCACCATCTTCCCCACCACCACCATCCTCATCTTCACCACCATCCTCATCTTCCCCACCATCACCACCATCTTCACCACCACCACCATCCTCATCGTCACCACCATCCTCATCTTCCCCACCACCACCACCATCATCGTCACCACCATCCTCATCTTCACCACCACCACCATCATCGTCACCACCATCCTCATCTTCATCACCATTACCATCACCACCATCTTCCCCACCACCACCATCCTCATCTTCATCACCGCCGCCATCACCACCATCACCACCACCATCCTCATCTTCATCACCGCCACCATCACCACCATCCTCATCTTCACCACCATCACCATCATCTTCATCACCATCACCACCACCATCCTCATCTTCACCACCATCACCATCATCTTCATCACCATCACCACCACCATCCTCATCACCTCCACAGGTGTTCACAGAGCCCCCACCTCCCTGCAACTTCCTAGCCTAATCCTAGGTCCTCATGTGCCTGGATTAAGGACTCAGCCCAGATGTCTCCTCCTACAGAGGCCTCCCTCAATCTCCAGTAACACGGCACCTCCCACCAGCCAGCCTTTCACTTGCCCCAGTATACTCCTGGCACCTCTCTGCTGCCTTCTCTCCTCTTCTCTCTCCTAGGAGAGGAAGTGTCCCTGGGAACTGGAATGCTATGCTGAATGTGGGGGCTTCCATGAAGGATTTTTGAATAGATGAATGAATGATCAAATGAAGGCACCAACAAGAAATTCCATCACCACTTCCAGGTTAGAGGTGCACCCTTTCCTACCTAGAAAGGGGACTGGCCCCATCTATAGGGAAGAGCAGGGCCGCACACCATAGGTGCCTTCTTCAACCCACCCTGGCTCTCACCCCCTTGCCCCACAACAGCTGCTATCAACATCTGTCCATTTTAGAGATAAGGAAAGTAGGGCTTCTGGGGGGCCAGCATCCTGCTCCTGCGCTGGCCTCTGAAGGTTCCTCCCGGCCTCTGCTAGAGGGGAGTTCTTCTCCTCAGGCTTCCCCTCCCCTGGCAGGAGAAGGTAGTGAAGGGAGAGGGTGTCATTCTGCCCACTTGGGGGGTTGGCATTTGTCAACCTCCATTTGCACCCCCAGCATTGACCCCACCAACAGGCAGGTGCACACAACTGGAGCTCAAAGGTGGTCTTTGACTCTCCCAGGAGCAAGAGAGAGGTGCAGGGGGGAATCCCATGCTAAGGGCTGCACAGAAGTAAAGGCTATTGTCTGTTCTTGCTCCCACCCTGGGCCAGGGCTATTGGGGAGTAGGCAGGGTACCTGGTGGGGGTGGGGGTGTGGCAGAAGCCAGAGCTGTGGGGAAGTATCCAGAACCCCTCCCCCCCGATCCAGGCCTGCAGAGCTCCAGGGGGCTCGGCATGCTCAGAGCCCACCTTCTGTCAGGCCACGGTGGGCCCATTGCCTAGATGTTCCCCACAGAAAAGAGAGGGATGGTCTCAAGCAGGCACATGGGATAAGGAGCTTCCAAATCTCTCTGCACCCCAAGATTAGGACCATCTGTTTCCCTGGCAGTGCCCCACCTGCTTGTAAGACCCCAGAAGTCAAGAGGCTCCTCAAATTTTAAGGTGCCCCTGAGTCCTAGGAACCCTGTGACAGACAGTGCGGACCCAGATGCAGCAGGTCTGGGCAGGTCCAGGTTCCCAGGAGGCCATAGTCACTGGGCCTTCAGCCCAGAGCAGGAGGATCCACTAGGATTAGGGTCAGGGCCACCTGGGGACAGAGCTGGGCTCCGCTGCACCCCAGGAATATGAGGAAGGGCCAGACAGCCAGGTGCATCCGGGGCTCTGGGGGCCAGAACCTCAAGGGAGGGCATTGTCCTCATGGGTGCATGATCTGGGAGAAGGGATTGAAGGCTGATGGGAGGTGGGGCTGGCCCGGGCCCTCCCCCACCTGGGTCTGACCACTTGGGGCTGCACTGGCTGAGCTTTAGATGCACAGAGTGGCCCTGCCTGGGCCCTGGTGCTGGCCGCCCCTCTGCCCCCGCCTCATGCCAGCAGTGCCCTCCCCTTCACAGGGAGACTGAGGTCAGCGATCTTCTGGATATGGGCGGCCTGTTTACCGAAGCCTTTCAGTGGGTGGAGGAGGAAGAATATTTTTAGCAAGTAAATAATATAATTTATGGAGAAACAATCCCAAACTTGGTACTGGGACCCAGGAACCAGAGACAGCCAGGCTCAGTGCCCAGAAAGGCAGGCAGACACCCAGGGCGCTGCATCCTGCTCTGCCAAGGGGGCGTCGCCAGACAGGAGGCAAGGCCTACAGCTCAACTAAGTGCCCAGGGCAGGGCCCATCTGGGTGGGAACAATGCAGCCCTTGGGCACAGAGCCCGGGACAGGAGCCTGACCCACCCAGCACAGTGCGGCAGGCTCCACTCATTCATTTACCAACATCATCTGTGACACCCTCATCTCTTCAATCATTCATTTAACAACCATTTGACTGCTAGCTGCCATCAAGAAACATGGCGGGAGGCTATCTACTAGGGTCAGCCAGGATGTGGGGTAGAGGACCCAGGGATGCCTGGATCCCAGTCCCCCCATGAAGGCCCAGGGAGGGAGACGCACAGCATAAACACAAAGGGTCAGTGTGTTCTCTGCTGGGCTCAGGCCATGCAGCTGGGTCTGGGGTCCCAGCAGGACGTCTAGAGACCCCTCCTGAAGCCCCAGTCCAAATGATAGGATCCTAACAGGCCTCACCTGCCTAGAGAGGTCAGGCACTGACAATGGACAGATGGACGGATACCAAGAAAAGCACCACCAGGCACCCTTCTCCAAGGCGAGCCCTGCCAGGCAGCACATGGGTTGACTGTGAGTCACTCCCCAGACTAGAGGCTGGAGGACGCCAGCCCCTCCCCCTAGCCTCACAGTTACCTGAGCCCTAGGCCCAAGGTCTGGCCACTACATGAGGAAAGACTCAAGGCTCACTTGAAGGCAGCTGTGTGAGTTTGTCAGGCGCCCATGCAAGGACTAGCTGTGGCGAAACAAGGAAATGAGAGACAGCTGCCTGGAAAGGGGCACTTTGGCTGGACTTGGAAGGAAGGAAGGAAGAGCAGGACCCCTGGGCTTGAAGGTGCTGTGGGAGGGCATGCCAGTGCAGCCGGAGGTACAGGGCAGGGGCCATAGCACCTGGAGCTCAGCACAGGGGCTGAGCAGGCCAGTGAAGTTCCCACTGGGGGTGTGGCTTACTTCTAGTGGACCCCTTGCTTTCTGAACATGCCTCTTTCTATAGCAGCACCAAGGCCCCAGTGCAGTGTCTGTCTGGTTAAAGGGCATATTGCCCAGCCTCCCTGTGACCATGACAGAGACCCATGCAGGATAAAGAGCCTTGTTCTGGACAGGACCCCTGGGTGCCGAGCATGGGATCTCAGCTCACAGGAAACACCCAGTTCACATGGCACCTGGAACAGGATGGGCCGGATGGGAGGAGGCTTCCTGAGCTGAGTGTCTCCTCCTGGACGGGGCCTGACCAGGAGGCCTGCACACATGCTGTCACACACATGCAGGGGCACACTTGCACTCACACACACATGTACATGCACACTCACGTACATGCACACTCATGCACATACTCTTGCACACTCAGACACAACACCCATGCAAATGCACACAGTGCACACAGGCACGCCTGTGCACACCCAGTACATGGGCACACATGCGGTCTGGGTATGCACAGACGCATAATTGAGGGGAACAGCAACTAGGCCAAAGCAAGGCTCTGAGGCCATTCACACCCAGCACACACTCTTCCCAGTCACCCGGGCCAGTCCCTGCAGTCCTGCCCCATGTCTAGATACTGGCAGTCATAGTACGTGCCTCCTGGGGCCAGCAGAAGCCAAAGACATAGTGCCCATGGGCTAGCTGCAGAGCCTATCACCCCACCGCCTGGTGCCCCGCGCTCTCCCGCGCCCTCCCCATGCTCTCCAGCTCTGCTGTAGCTCTCCACCTCTTTGAGTCAGGAACCAGCCCAGCTTGATGACAGCCATGGGGCCTGACACCCACTCCTAGGAATCTCAGGGCTTTGCCAGCCCAGTCGTTTTCTCCTTGTTGCGCTTCAGGGGATTAGGCCAGCCAGAGGACACCCTACAAGGACCTGGCATCACGTGGAAGATCAGCTCAAAATAGGCATTTAAGGAGAAAATCTTTCTTGAGCAGTAGTTGCGTGCACAGGCCTATGCCAGGCTGTCACCTGGGAGATGAGGGAGGGAGGGGACCCCTGAGGACCTCAGCATGTCCTGAGGGACAGTGCATAGTGGTGGCAATCAGGATGACCTGAACACTAGATAATTAGGAGAAACACGTGGTCAGCTGAGTCCAGCACATGTACTGAGCCTCTGCTCTGGGCCTGTGTCCTAGGGATGCCTAAGTGACAGCCCCCTGAGTCAGGAGGGGAAGTTGAGTGGGAGAGAAATAAGGCAGAAAAGTGATGGGGGCAGAGGCAGAACCATGGACGGTGACAAGAGGTGGGCTGAGGCCAAGCTCTCTAGCCAGGCCTCCAACTGAGGCAGGGTTGCAACAGCATTTTGAAGGGTGGATAGGAGTCCTTCAAAAGAGTATTTGTGTGGGATGAAGGCTCCGTGTACACAGGAAGGAGGTATAATCATAACTGATGATGACTCAGTGCTCAGAGAGGTTAAGTAATTGCCCAAGCCCACATAGCTCTTAAACAGCACAGCCAGGATTCAAACCCAGGTCTTTCAAATTAAAACACCACACTCTGAGCACCTAACCAGCTGAGACATTCCTATAGCTTCCACAAATCTGCCCTTGCATGGGGAATCCCAGCCCCCTTTCTCTATACCAAAACCTCCTTCACAGGGTTGGGGTGTCATCTGTCAGGAACCTCCAGGCTTCAGGTCGGGGTTCCTGGCCCCTGTTCTGGCTTCCCACTAGCCCCCTTCCCTGGGAGGACTCAGCTCTCAGCTCCTGCAGCTCCCAGGTGGGGAAACACAGCCCGGCCCTCCGCATGCCCAGCTCCTGCCCACCCCCTCCATGCCTTAGGGCAAACTACCAGGGGTGCCCTAGAGACTGAGTCTCAGCACTGCCACCCCTAGATGATCAGCCCAGGGGTGGAACTGACTCAGCCAAAGCCCAGGAGCAGGGTGGAGCACAGGAGAAGAGGAGCAGGGTCCTGGGCCCCCATCTGAGCCCTAGCCAGGCCCCACATGCCAAGCTAAGGGGCCCACTTTCTTCCCCCTCTTCCTGAGCCTCCCCCCATTGCTGCATACCTGACCTGGGGCAGGAGAGCACTGGGGAGCCTGACACCTGCCTTGGTCAGTGCCATCAGGCATGCACAGGGCAGCATGTGCAAGCCACTGCCTGACCCGAGGCTAACCCCTCACAGCCGCGGCCCACCTGGCCTCCCCTCCCAACACCAAATGTCTGCTGTCAGAATGCCAGCCAGTAGCAAGAATGTTCCCCCCACTTGGAAGGTGAAGGGACAGACTCGGGCATCACATGGGCCATACCTGCTGACAGCATCATTTACAGACAGGAAACTGAGAAACACATGTCCAGATGGCAGCAACTTCCCACCAGCCTGGACTGGGGCCTCCACACAAAAGATCAGCTGCCTCACTGTCCCAGAAGGTGAGCACCGCCACCCCATCCACTGTGCTGACCTCAGGCTTAGAGGCCCCTGTCCTGCCGACGGTCACACAGCCAGCACTGGAGACACGTGTTCTCCTCAAGGCAGCCTGGATAAGGACAGTACTGGCTGTGGTCATGCGCCAGCCCTCCTGACATCAGGCTGGGGCCTCTCCTCACCAACGTGCTAAGCCCAGGCCCAAGGAAGGCTTCTGGGGCAGGGCTACAGCTTTGAGTCAGGGCTGCGTGAACCTCCAGGCCACAAGCACTTTGGGGCCAAGGGCCTGCTAATGATGACAGGATGCTATCAGCAGGACCCTCAGGCCCGCTGTGGTCTCCGCTTTGCTCACTATGCCCAGGCCCAGCCCTGCCTAGACATTCCAGGCATCCCAAACCAGGGCAGTACCAGGCTGCTGTTTCTTCCTCCCTGGCTCACACTGACCTTCCAACAGACAGAAGCTACCTGCCCCCTCAGTTCCTCTGCACCTCCTCCCAGCACTGAGTCTGCAGTGCCAGCCTGGATGGGGCAGAGGGCATGCCCAGCTCACCAGAGGGATTCAGGCAGGAAGCAAGGTCAGAGAGGCAAGGAAGCAGGTCCTGGGGGGCCCACAAGGCAGGAGGGCACAGCCACAGCCCTGTCACAGACTGAATCATGTCCGCCAAACCCATCTGTTGAAGCCCTGACCCCCAGCACCCCAGAACATGGCTGTGTTTAGGAATGGGGACTTTAAAGTGATGACCAGGGTAAAGTGAAGGCACAGGGGTGGACCCTGGCCCCACATGCCTGGTGTCCTTGAGAGAAGTGATCAGGACAGAGACACGCATGGAGGGATGGCCACATGAGGACACAGGGGAAGATGCATCCACACACCAAGGAGAAAGGACTCCAAAGGAGCCAGTCCCCAACTCCCTGGGCTTCCGGACTGCAGATTGCAAGATGATAAACTTGTTGTGAGTCACCCCATCCATGGTACTTTGTGGTGGCAGCCCCAGGTGACTGACACGAGCCCCCAGGGGCTTCTGAGCAGCAGGTGAACATTGTGAGAGGCTCTTTCAGGTGCCAAGCTGAGAATGGGCTGCAGGGCTGGGCTGGAGGGCTGGGCTGGAGCCCTGGAGCAGCCAGGAACCCCCTGGAAACCCCGGCAGCAGGGGCAGGAGGGGCAGCAAGGGCAGGAGGGAAGGGGGGCAAGAGGGGCAGCAGGGGACAGGGGGAAGGAGAGGTAGCAGGGCTAGCAGGGCAGCAAGGGCAGGAGGGACGGCAGCAGATGGGGGTGCGGGGAGGAGGGGCAGCAGGGGCAGCAGGGGCAGGGACAGCTGGCAGGTGTGGCAAGAGCCCAACCAGGATCAGATGCATCACAGGGCAAGGGCCATAGATGCCATAAAGGATTGACAAGAGGTGGGGACATGGCACAGAGGCCACAGAGCCTCAGGATGGTGATGGGAAGAATGGAGGCTCATGGTCAGTAAAATGGAGGATTGAAGGACAGGACCCTCATGCCCTGATGTCTGTGGGAGATTCCCAGCCGTGGTGTAGATTCTGCGCTCCCACATCCAGCCCTGAGTCCCCTACTGATTTGTGCAATGTACCGTGGCATCCTCACACGAGGCCACTGGAGGACACACTGGAGCTCGTGAGCAGCAAAAGGTGGGGGGGAGCATGCTCTGCTGTGAGCTAGGCGCCTGCTGGGTCCCCAACACCAGCACACACGATGACGGCAGCAGCAGCCAGAGGTTCGTGAGCTGACAACACTCCGGGTGGGGTCTTGCTCAGCTCTTCAGAGCCCCATTTGTCAGGGTGCTGCTTGGGGGCGGGAGTAGAGGCAGCTAGGGTCCCACCAAGCCAGGCCCAGGCTGCATCTTGGAAGAAGGAAGCACCTGACCCTGCCCAGATCCCCCCTGGTGGGAGCTGGGATCCCCTCAACATGTTGCCTTCTCCACAAACACACGGCCCACAGGGCTGCCGACACTGAGGAGCTGCCTCCCTCCAGGGGGAAATGACAACGTCACTCCCAGTGGCCACTATTATTGTTTTAAGTGGCTGCCTGCACTGTCTGCTGACCCAGGGGCTGATATCTGTGACCCTGGCTCTGCTACTGTGCACAGGAGCAAGGGAAGCCAGGCCCAGCCTCAGGGACTCCCACTTCCCACCCTCAAACACCAGGGACACGCTGGTCTAGACAAGCCAGAGCCCAGGGACCATCAGCTCTCAGAGGTGAGAATTATTCAGCCAAACACCACAAACGTCATTTTCTGCCAAGTGTCTTGCCATCGATGCAGGCTCCCTATGGGTGGGGTTATTTGATCAGAACTCTCCTTGCCTATGTCCATTCACCCTCAGAAAGCCCCAGGAGGTGGAGGTGTCTCCCTGTATTGCAAAGGAGCAAAAGGAGGCTCTGTCACTGGCCCACTGAGAGGCTCAGGCTTACCCAGGTCATACAGCCAACAGGAGGGCTGACCTGGGTGGGGTTTCCTGAGCACACAAATGGCCAGGTGCTGAGCCTCAGGCTGAGCCGGGTAGTGTCCCCAAGCCTCTCTCTCTGGGTGTCCTACTGGTCAGAGGCTGGAACCCTAAGGGCCCTCCCTGTAAAGCCTCACTCCTGCAGAACCCAAGGCCCATTTCTAAGCCCCACCCTGGTTCCCATGACAAGGGTTCCAATTTGGAGGAGACCCAAAGACCGAGGCACACACAGGCCGCATGGCCACCAAACAGGAGCCAGCATGTGGGCCCAGCCCCGTAAGCACCTGCAGCCACCGGCGCAACACTCAGAAGATGAGATGCCCAAGAGGGGTCTGGGCCTGGCTCCTGCCATGTGGTGCCTCCTCCAACCTCCCCTAGCAGAGGGCTTCTCAGCTTCCTGGCTCTTCTCCCCGACACCCTGGCCCAAGCAGGTAGGAGCACAACTACCCACCCCTCAGGAAGAACACAGTGGGAAGCAGGAGGGGAACGCCTGGGGGGTGAGCAATTGCCCCTGGTCACCCAGTTGCCAAGTAGATGACCTGGAAGTGAACCCACATCTCCCACAATTTGGAGGAGACCCAAAGACCAATTCTGGAAGACGGCAGGCACCTCCTTCCGGAATTTCCAGCCCTGGATTCTGCCTCCTCCCCTGAGCCTTATTTTACAACATGATTGAACCGCCCCATTATTTAATAAAACTGTCAGAACAACTGATTTGTGCAATGTACATGGTTCTTTCTCCTCTCCTTCCAGATTCAATAAGCCCTGAAGTTGTTCCAAGAAGACAGAAGAGTGATGGGAGCATCAGTGTTACGGCAATGCAATGGGGCTCACTGGGCAGGATGCCCAGTATCAGCAGCACCTGAGCCCCAGGAGAAAATGCCCCGCCCAGGACAGCCCTGGAGAGGCCAGGGCAGCAACTCACTAGGAGGCAGCAGCCATCTAGTCACAGGGTGGGGGAGGGAAGGCTGCAGAGGATGCATCCAATCAGGGAAGGCATCCTGGAGGAAGAAACATCAGAATTACGTCTTGAAGCATTGGCAAGAGTCTGCTCAAGGCAAAGAGGTATAAGGGACATTCGTACAGAAGGAAAATCGTGTCTGCCAGGCTGTCTGCAGACCCTCAGGGGCAGTGGGAGGGTTCTTAGGGGGACCATGTGTGCCAACTAGGGAGAGGGGCATTGGACTTTCAAGCCAGAGCCCCTGCCCCCGTGCCTGGACACCTCCAACCTGGGTCACTCGGGGCTGTGGGACCCTCTCTGAGGGGCTGTGGGTGTGAGATTGCTCTTTAACCACAGGCCTTGGGTCAAGGAAGGCGAAGTGCCCCCCAGCCAATGGTGGGGCTGACATAACCAAGGCCTGGCCCCTGCCCTGATCAATGCAGGGAGCAGGCAGCCCAAGGCCTCTGTTACCCCAAGGAGCTAACTTCTGCACCCACAGGGCTCTCTGCATGACTATGCACCCCAGGTCCACATCACCCTATCACTACCACATCCTGTTTTTTGTCAAGCCCCTGGAGACTTGAGCTCCCAAGCTCCCTAAATGGGAATCTCTTTCTCTCATGTGGAAGTCCCATGTTAGGAAGAAGACCCTGCCCTTCTCTAGGTCAGCCCCCCGGGGGAAGGAAGCCCTCTGATTGGACAGGTCTAGCAGGAGACAGGCTCTGAGCATAGATCTACCCCCAGGAGCTCCCCACAGGGCTGGGCTGAGCACTAAGCCCCTTCTTCCTTCCAGGCTGTTTTCCCCTCTAAGGCTGGAGTCCTCTTCTCCCAGGGACCAGCCCCAGGTTCTGCAGCCCCCATGTGAATGGGCCTCTTGGTTCCAATACCACAAGGCCTGAGGTCACCTGCCTGGAGGCAGTTAGAGCTGTGTGCTCCCCAGGTGACCTTCTGCCTCCAGCCCAGCCCCATCTGCCCCCTCAACTCAACTCTCAAGGTCAGACCAGGGCTTGTATTCCAGCCGCTTGGCTAAGGGACCCTAGGTGTGATGGCAGAAGCTAGTGCAGCCACCTTGGCCACAGATGGAAGCTGTGTGTTACGGATGAGAGAGCAACAAGGACAGAGCCTGGGCCTTGCATTGCCGCCACACTGGCCCCAGCTCTCAGGTGTGCACAGCATCCCTCACACTATTCAGTCTGTGGGCTGAACCTCAGCAGTGGGGCTGACAAGTAATGCAAAGCTCTGCTGACGATGCTGTCCTTGCTTATTATGGGATGTGGGTTGCTGTAGTGATGCAGGATCCAGCCCGTAAGCAACACTGTGCAAGAGGAGGCCTCACACAGGGGCTGGGCCGGGCCCAGTGCTATCATCAGAGCCTGCAAGGGAGCCCCCAGCCCACCTTCCTCCCTCAGTGCTCCCAGCCTTCCACCACTCCCTGCCTGAGACCATGAGAGAGCTTCTCTTCAGGACCTTCACCCCCCAGTCCTGGGTTGCCCCCAACTCTCCTGTCCTCACCTGGTTACATGGCCTTGTAGTCGCCTTCTCTCTCCCTTCCAGCCCTCTGGGTGTCACAGCTTTCTCTGCCAAGTGGCCCCTGCTAAGGCTCCAGCCCATGGCATGAGGTCAGAGAGTGTCCTGGGACAGGCCTGGTTCCTTGCTCCTCCTCGGCCACTTCCAGACCCTGCTCCATGTCCTCCGTACAGCCTCCCAAGAAATTCTGCAGACAGTGGGCTACGGGGAGAGGGGCGCTTTGCAAACCTCATTCACTGAACACATGAAGATGTGAGCGCTACGGGCCTCCTCGCCTCTGAGCACTCCTTGCCCTTACCCAGCTCTCTTATCCCTCTGCCTCAAGAGGTGTTTGTTGAATGACTGACCAAAAGACATTTAGGAAGAGTGAGTGGCTCAGTAGAAAACTTCCCTTAGGATGCACGTCATCCACAGCAAAGCGTCCATGCAAAGAAATCCCTGCAAGGGCCAGAGAGGGAGGACTAGACATCGGCATGGACGAAAGGACAGCAGTGACACTGACAGACATAGCGTCCCTCCCTGGGTTGCTGTGAGGGTGACTCGGTGCTTCCCTGGGGGTGGTGAATGTATTCCCTTACAGGGAAAAATATGTCACTGTGGAGACATGCTGTGGACATGACCTTGCTCTGTGAATATATCCCCATGGGGCAGAAGGGACTGTGCGGAGACTAAGGACCTCGAGATGGGTGACGATCTTGGGCGATCCCAGTGAGTCCTGCTGAGGGAAAGGCAGGAAACCGGATCAAGGACGGGCATGAGGCTGGCAGAGAATACAGGACCTCGGACCTCTGGCCACAGACCCAGGAATGCAGGCGGCCACAGAGGGCCTCACTGGGGGGCCTCAGGAAGGAGCCAGCACTGCCGCAGATGCCTGGACCTGCCCCCAACATCATTTTGGATTCTCCAACTGTGAGAAACACATTTCTGTTGTTTTAAGACACTCGCTTGGTAACCTGTTCCAGCAGAAATAAGAAAATGAATACAATGGGTTGTTCTCAACCTCACAGCTCGCTTCTCTTTTTCCTTAAAGCCAGAGTTCTCATCATAAAATTCTGCAGCTACCAGGTTTGGAGAGGGCCCCTGCCCCCCTTACCCAGTTGCTGGGTGACCCAGGAGGAGGGTGAGAGTGTCTTGCCCTTATCCCGAACCAGGTGCACAGCTCCCGACGAGGCCCCCGTGGCCACATTATCAGCAATGACTAGGTATTTTATGCCAAATGTTAAAGTTATTTTACACTAGAGATTTAATACGGAACATTAAGAACCATTGAAATCACTCATATCAATTGAAGATACAATAATTGAACCCCATAAAGATTACTGAGAAGCTGGTGGAGCTATAAGGAGAGGCATAAATAGAGATAAATTGGGCCCCCTCCCCTTCCCCCCCCAAAGGAGCTCATTAGACATACTCCTGGGACCTCTCAGTGACAAAGACCCTCAGCGGGGGAGGTGGGCCAGGAGGGCTCTTATCTCAGAGGGGCCCGAGCAGGTCCAGGGACTTCTGCACATTCCTTGACCATTTTGGATATATTTGGTTGAGAGACAGAGCAAAAGGACCAAGGAGATTAGAGACTGGCCCTCGTGTGAGGCAAGGCATCTCATTCTGAGTGTGTGCTCTGATCCCTGATCCCAGATACAGGCTCAGCCCTGATCCTAGTCACACACTAAGCCCTGATCTGAGTCACAGGCTGGGCCCTGATTCTGGTCCCATAGTGAACCCTGACCATGGTCCCACCCCGGTCATACTCAGCCTAATCCTAGAGGAAGGCAAGGCCAAGATTCTGCCCTAACCCTGAACCTTCCTCTGGATGTAGGCTGAGCTCTGGCCCAGGCCCACTCTGGAGCCAGCTCTCCAGTAGGCAGACCAGTCTCCATGCTACTCCTGCTTCCTGTCCTCAATCAGCTTCCCACTGACCCCCTTCTGGGCACAGGTCTGAGTCCAGTGACTGTGATGGTACAGGGTGAATGGGCAATGACCCAGCCATCCTCCCAGCCTCATAAATCTGCCCCATTCCCCTGGAGCCAATACCCATCCAGGCTGCCTGCACAATCCTGTATATTTCATTTACAAGCTGGTCTATTACCTGATTCATAACCGATCTGTCATCTGAGAGATTAATGCATCCACAAGACACCACATACATAACACCTGGAGCGTAATTCAATCTGGGCTCCCTGGCTTCTCAGTGCCACCTGGCCCCTCTGCATGGGACAGAGGCAGAGAGAACATGGCTTGAGGAGCAGGGGCCACATCTCTGGAAAAATGCTTGTAGTTCTAGGCAGGGTGGTGGCCAGATGTCTGGCCTCCTCACCATCCTATCTCTGCCCATCTGGAAGGACCTCAGAGGCCCCTCACGCATTCCCCAGCCTAAGAGGAAGGACCTCCTCCCTGTGACACCTGTGACAGGTGCTTCCTACCTCTGGGTGGCCCGGCCCACTGCCCATGATACCAACCCAGAACTGAAAGTGCTGCGTTTGCCCAGCCCCTGCATAAGTCCCTACCTCACCTGCTCAGGACTCTGAGGAAAGCTATTAAATATCTCATTTTATAAACATGGGCCCTGAAGTTAAGAAAATGAGTTTCTCAAGGTTGAACCAAAAGGAAGACATAGAAGGTGATTTGAACCCAGAGTCAGACCCACATCTAGGCATCTAGGCTCTGACGTGGGGCTGATGTCACACTGAAGGGGCAGAAAGCCACAAGAGTGGCAAGATCCTGCCCTATGTCACTGTGGCCAAGGCCAATGTCTCTCATTCCTTCTAGCCTGTGGGACGTGGTGGGGCTCTGGCCCTTGTAACCTCATGTGAGGTGGCTCTAGTAGAGCCAGAAGACGCCAGCTAGATGCCCCCAGACCTTCCTGGGGGTCCGGGGGCCACCACCCAGCATGGGCACAGTGGAGGCTGCCTCACCCTCTCGCCAATTCTTGTAGGATCATGGTGCCCACAAGGAAACGGCATCTTAGCTTCTGTGAGGATCTATATCTTCAAATAGCAGAAAAATCCCCATTGTGTGAGAATTTTCCAGGCAGCAGCAGGCAGGATGAAGTTATCAGGGCCATGTTTCCACGTGTACCTAATGTATAGATCCATCTATTCCTAGGGCCGCCAAGTAAATCTGCTTGCGAGCCTAGGAAGTTGTGCCTCTCCTGATGTCAGGAGCAGGAGAGGGACAGAGACCCAGATCCCAGGCCCAGCCTGGTGGCTGTTAGGCCTAGATGGTCTGCCCTTGCCTGGCAGAGGGAGTAACTAGAGCCCTACTGCCCCTCCTTGTGTAAGGGGCAGATGACATGGAGGGCAAGGACATCTGGGCATGTGTGAAGGCACATGTCCCACTCATGCTTGTGATGTGAAGGCACATGCCTCACATCACAAGC
The DNA here is from genome assembly GCA_963575145.1 of Galago senegalensis. Classification (NCBI taxonomy): domain Eukaryota; kingdom Metazoa; phylum Chordata; class Mammalia; order Primates; family Galagidae; genus Galago; species Galago senegalensis. The sequence continues at coordinate 88,156 of CAUYTI010122654.1, read as the reverse complement.
AAGAAACTGAGTCCCAAACAGGGATGCAAAGAGCCCCAAGATTCCTGGGCAGTGGGATGGGCAGGGTGGGGCTCTGTGCTGGGCACCTCACACACAAGCACACACAGTGCACACCAACATGCAACATGTACCTACACATGCACACACACACACACACACACAGATTAATGTACCTACATGTGCACACACAGCAGTATGCATGTACCTACATGTGCACACACATGCACACAGTGACATGCATGTATCTAAACCTGCACACATATGCACACAGTGACATGCATGTACCTACATGTGCACACACAGCACACACAGAGACACACATCTACCTACAAGGACACAGACACATGTGTGCACACAGAGAAGAACACTCAGACACATGCCTAGAAAGCACTTTTCCTTTTACTGGGAGAGGCTATGGGGCACTACTTCTTGGCCTGGCCTTGGTGCCTGGCCTACAGGGATGTCCTCCTGGAAGAGCTGGGTGCCCCACCTGGGCCCTGACAAGGCCTGGCTCTCTGTCCCTCCCTTGGGGACATGCTGGGGCTGGGTCCACAATGTTTGCTCAAGCCCTGCAGGGTGGATGAGGGGCTTGGGGAAGGCTCTCCCTGCCCGGCAGACTCTGGCAGGTGCTCTAAGGAGACATGGCAGGGAGAAACCCGCCACAGGGTCTAGGGTCCAGCCGGCTCTTGTGCTTCTGGTAGGTGGTGCTTGTCAACACCTGAAGTTCCCCACCTGAAAAGTGGGGCTGGTACAGGAGCACAACCAAGCTAGTGCTAGTCCCAGGGTAAACAGTTGTGATGTGAGCTGAAGGTGGGACTGTGTGGTGGGGGATGGGTAGCCCTTGGGTGGCCAGAGAGAAATGATGACCCAGTAGTGAGCTGCAGGCTAAAGAGACAGGCCCATCACACCACATGCCTTCTTTCCCTGAACCCTATGCAGACTCACAGAAAGCCCAGCCCAGATGGAACACCCATCTCACAGATGGAGAGACTGAGGCCCAGAGAGATGTTTGTGGGATGACCAGTAGATCCCAGACCCTCACAGCTCCCCTCCTGACCAGGAGCACCATTCTGACCTGTATATCCTGGCCTCCCAGGTGGGACCTTCCCTGGGGACATGGGCCCCCAGTGTGGGCAGGTTTGGAGGAAGGGACACACACTGCCAGTGGAAAGGCCTGGGGCCCTCAGCTTAGGCAGTATCCTCTGAGAACTGCAGAGATTTGTTACCCCTCCCCAGCTGATGAGGATGATGGGGAGGACAATTAGTCTCAAAATCACTGCAGAGGAGAATGTTAAGAGAAAAATAAATTTAAAAGAAATGCACCCAAGCAGTAATTGTAATACAGAGTATCACAGCCAATTGTAATACAGTGTATCACAGCTGATTATAATACAGTGTATCACCAATTGTAATACAGTGTATCATCACCAATTGATCACAAATACAAGCAGGTCCCTTGTTGACTGATTTCAGTGAGTAAACAGTCTGGGCATTTAAATTAGAACTGGGGAGGGGAATCAATGATTTGGTTAAAGTGGAAACTGAAAACTTCAGGCTGGAAATTGGCTCTAGGCCTCTGGCTGTCACTAGGCCATGGGGGTGATGCTGCTGGGGGAGGAGGAGGGCTCTGGCCCCTCCTTGCCCACAGGTCAAGGGCACCCCACCTAGAAGCCCTCTAAGACCCCACCAGTGAGTGCACAGCTACCTGACAGCAACTCCTTGCTGTCCCCCACAGAGACTGTAGAATCCTGAGCACCTCCTCTAGTATGTGATACTCACACCTCTTATCCTCTCCTGTGTGCCAAGACTATGCTCTTTCCATCACCACACGATCCCCAAAAGGAAAGCTCAACAATTCTGGCCTTTGGGTTTGCATTAATCATGCCTGGCCTGGAAACCGCAGCTCTGCAGTGGACACGCTATATGACCTCCAGGAAGCCCAGTCCCTCTCTGGACTAGGCCTCTGAGGATGGAGGGGCAGGCTAAGGTGATGGCCAAGGCTTGTGCCCACCCTGACCTGCTGGCTTCCTAAGGTGCCTCTGTGGCCACCACTCCCTATCTCAGTCCTTGTCCCAGCACCTGCTAGGCATCCCCAGTTCAGCCTCTCTCTGGCTTTGGGATTCCTGCTGCTCCAGACAGTGGGACCCAAAGGTCTGCTGACACTCAGTCCTGAGAGGAGCAGGCTCAGTCCAGGTGGTGGCACCTGCACTGACATTAGCACTGCCCAGGCATGCCCTCCCCCTGCCCTCCCCCCCTCCTCACCCCTCTGCAGCCTGAACTCCTCACCCTGGAACACCTGCTCAGGTTGCCTAGGGAGGTGCTGACCAAGCGGGGCAGCAGGCAGCCAAAGGCAAGAGGAGGGCAGCGCTGCAGGTCGTGTTCCTGCAGAAAGGAGCCCTGCCCTTCTCCTCCTTGCTGGCCACCTCTCTGGTTACCATTCCCTCATCTCTAAAGCATAGAGGACAACCTGGTGCAGTGACTTCCACCTGCAGGGCTGGACACTGGGTCCCAGCTATGCAGAAGGGACTGGGCACTGATCACTGCCCTCCACTCCCAGTCCCAGACCTGCCCCCACAAGCTGCAAGCCCTAGTTGGGAGCAAGGGGCAGACAGGCACCTCCACCAGCTCCTCACTTGGTGCAGTGGAACCAGCTCCTCACACCTACAGCCAGGAGTGTGAAATCCAATTTGCTTCCTGACACCTCCTGCAGGCACCTGCCTGCTACGCTGGCTATGGTGAATCTGAAATAACCAAAGCCTCTGGCTGGGGGTGTTCAGGAACCCCCCCACACATACACACCACCACCACCACTTGTCACTAGGCCCTGCAGCCACCACCTCAATGGTGTCAGGTTTTCTCAAGAAACTCTGTTTCCCAGAATCTTTAAATCCCTAAAGCACAGTCTTTGGGACAAAGTAGCCTAGATTTGGACAGCTCAGGCCCTGCTCGACAGAGGGGTTAGGGAAGGGGCAGGGGCAGCACAGGGCACCCAGCAGACATTTCTGGAATGGGCCCTCTCAGGAGAGCTCACTGTCTGACAAGTGGGGCTGCTTTACCCTGGGGAGCTGCCTGGGCCCAGCAAGTGGAGGGGCCAGGCCACTGAATGGCCTCCTCCATTCCTGGAGGCCCCTCCCCCTCACTCCAGGGAATAGGTGCAGGAGCAGCAAGCCTGGGACAGCTCTAGGATAGACTCTTCCCTGTCAAAGACCTCCATCCACGACCCCAACATGAAGCCACAACCTGGGAGCAGCAGAGCAGGGAGTTGAGGCCCAGGAGGCATAAGCACTACCTTGGGTGGGCCTTAGCAAGGAACGGTCAGGGAGGGGCCACAGGAGGGGCTGCACCCCACACAGCTGCGTAGCCATGCCAGTGCCCTGCCCTGGACCACCCTCATCAAGAGTCTTCACCATGTGGCCAGCCCCCTGCACACAGGCTCATGTTCACACACACACACACTCGCTCACACCCCAGGGCTCCTCCCTCCACTCCTAAGACAGGTTTCTCCTGCAGCCTGAGCCCACCCACAATAGCTGACCCTGTGTCTATACATCATGTCATGTTGGCCCTGGATCCCACCTCCTCTCCCCCATCATCTCATGAGTTTTAGACTCCATCATCTCATGAGTTCTCTGGAGATGGAGACAGGTATGTGGCTGGCCAAGCAGCAGCAGTTTACTGGGGCGTCAACCAATGGACAGACCAAGTGGATGGGTCAGGGCATGGAGGCCAGCCAGCAGGTGTGAAGTGCCCAGGTCCCTTACAGGCCAGGTGGTAGCCTCAAGCTACAAGGCAGGTGCCATCAGCCTCCAGCACTGCACCAGAGGGGCCACAATGGTGGTCAGCTGAATGCCTGCTGGGCCAAGCTGCAGAGGGGGAGTGGAGGCTCAGAAAGGTCCCTAGGAGAGCTGAGGCACCCAGGCCTGGCTCAGGTCCCACAGTACTGATAGGAGTGGGTCGTCACCTTCCTGCTCACACTGGAGGGCCAACGATGATCGTCTCCACCTCACACAGGAGAAGATAGGGCTCCTGAGAGGATGGGGTTACCTGCGGCCTCAGCTACTAGCCCAGACTCTCCCAGCCTGATCAGGCCCCACACCAACTGCTGCCCAGCCTCACCCACACATCCACGTGCCATTAGGACCTTTAGTCCCCAGGTCAGCCCAGCCCACCCTTCCTGACCCAGCTTGCCCTGCCCTGCTCTCAGGGGCACCACCGTCCACCTGCTCCCAGCCAGATACTGGCAACCTGTGCTCAGCCCACCATTCCCTTCCCACCCACCCCCCGCTCTGCTCTCCCTCTGTCCAGTCTTCCCCTGCTAGGAACTCCTTCAGGGTCAGCTGGGGTGTCAGGCCACACCCCCTCTGCACACAGTGGGGCTCTGCACATTGTTGGGGGAGCTGCATCTCTGCACTTTCCTGTGTTCACCCTTTTTGCAGTGAGCTTGCATCATTTTTGCACCATCAGTAAATCCACTTTAAAGGAAAAAGCTGCAGGTCCCTATGAGAGCCTGTAAGGACAAAATGCCTGTGGCCTGGCTGTGGGCAGGGGTGGCTGGGGACTGGGCAGTGAGTGGGCAGTGAATCCCTGAGTCATGAGACCAGCTGGGCCTTCTCTGGGAGCAGAAACGGCAGAGAGCAGTGAGGATGGGACCCCCAGGACCCAAGGGTTCTGGAAACCCAATTTCCATGGGGCTGCAGGGGGCACAAGGGGAGGGCCAGGCCCCCAGGGCTTCTCAGGGCCCAAGCTTGGTGACCTACCAGCAAGGAATCCCACTCAATAAACATTAGTCAGTAAATGAATATGTGACAGGCTGAGTCTTCCCAACTTCCAGGTGGGGAAACTACTCTGACAGTGGGTAACGGGCAAGACCAGGATTTGAGCTGTGCCCACTATGACCTCCAACTTCCTAACTGCCCAGGGAGGAAGGTGGGGCACCGTAGGACAGTAGTGCTCAGGGAGTCCCTAGACACAGGCCATGTCCTGGTGACAATGCAGGGATCTAGTGACAATGACAGTGCCAAGGGGCAGCTCTGCAGTGCCAGGGGCCCTTGTCTCCTCTCCAGAATGGGGTCTCCTGTCCCCACATGTGTCCCCCCCAGAGTGGGGAACTGTTCCTCTGCTCTGCCCCTAGTCCTCGAACTCCCCACGTACACTTTGCCCCAAGGGATCCTGGGAGCCCCCAGGAGAGCAGAGCCCTCCACATGTCTCTCCCCTGTTCAGCCACCTGCCAGGAGATCATTGACCTCACACCTGGAGGGCAGACTGAGCCTGGAGGGAGAGGCAGGCCCAAGGGCCCAGAGACTGAGAGGGCAGCCGTGCTCCCCCCATACCACATGCCAGAGGCTACTGGCACCTCTGCAGAGGCTGCCACCTCAGCATTCCCAGCTTGGAAATCCACCTGCCTTCCAAGGCTCAGCCAGCTGACACCCACTCCTGACCTCACCCTGCACCTGCCTGCCCTTTACTGTTTCCCCTTCCATTCCTGCTGCCATCCTGACACCTGCACCTCCTTCCCCACAGGGGGCCCCAGAAAATGCTAGGGGACCATGTGGCATGGGGATCATGGACACTGTGCTGAGAGCCAACTGAGCAGGCCACTCCCCTCCCACCCCCACCCCAGGCCTGCACATCCTCCCGAGCCTTGTCTCCTGGCTGGTAAGTGATCCCATGCTCAGCTCATGCCCCTCACTGGCTTTGTGGTTCCAGGGAATTCTGTGCCGTTCAACAGCCCTTCCAAAGGTCTAGCAATAGGTCCTGACTAAGGATGTAGGACAGGTGGCCCCTAGGGGTGAAGAGCATCCCAGTCTCCTCCTACTGCTGCTGATGGCACCTGGCACCTGTGGGCTGATTGGCCCTGTGGAGGCTGGGAGAGGCTCCCGTGGCACCCTGTAGGACCAGGACACGGCCTTTCCTGCTCCCTGCCAACACCCTCCTAGCCCCACCATGGCACTCCCAGCCCCAGGGACCCACCCCTCCTCTGCAGGCAAAGAAACAGCCATATGGCACTTAAAGGAGAGCTGCTGAGGAGATCTTCGGATGGAACAAGTGGGCAGACACCACACCATGCAGAGAGGAGGGGGCTGGCTGGGGCGGGTCGGAAAGGCATCCTGTGATCATAAGCTCAGGGGAACTGCACCATGTAAAGGCCACATGTCCAGGGAGACAGGTAGGGGTCAGCCTTCCTGCCTGCCACAGCACAGCCCTTCCTCCCTACCCACTCACCCATCAGCTGCTCACCCATCAGCAGCCCCTCAGGGCTCTGCCTCCCTGTCCTCTCCCTCCGGCCTGAGAAGAACAGAGTAGGGCAAGGGTGGGCAGGGCACAGAGCCAAACAGGCTAGGCCAAACCCCTACGGGGCTCAACTATTCCCAGCTGCTGCCTGGGCAAAGGCCCCCAATGCCTCTGACCTGTCCACACTTCTCCGAATGGCAAGATATTCTTCCCCAACCCTGCCAGGTCATTTATCCTCCTCAATCTGGCCCAAGCATCCCTGCCTGGCCACACACTGGGTAAGACACTGGGCATCAGGGAACCAAGGGCTCACAGTTGTCCAAGCAGGGCTGAAGTCCAGAGAGGAAACGGTCAATGATGGTCGCCAAGGCACTGCCCAGGAAGGGCTGGCCCAGAGAAAGCTCAGGCCCTCTGCCACTGAAGCTAAGGCTCAGGGACAGACACGTGAGGACCAGTGGGCAAGGGCAGGTACCAGGAATCCTGCATACAGATCATGGGTTGGGGCACGGGCGAATAGGCTGCCTTCCAAGACATAGGATGGTGAGAACTTTAAACTCATGATACCAGACCCCTGTACTCCCAACCTCTACTCACCATGGAGTGATTCAGGAGGGCCCCACATGTCATCCCCAGTGGCTTAGCAGGGACAGAGGTGGGTAAAAAGCCCAACCATTCCTCTCACCCACCAGAGCCTCTGAGAAACATCTGGTTTCTCACTACTGCTGGGGGGAGTTCTCCCCACCCACCAGCTCCCTCCCACATGCTCACTCACATGCTCCTTGCCTCTACAATCTCACACCCTCAGCACTGGGCACCCCTGCCTGGCCAGTAAGGCAGCCATAGGGTCTCTCTCAATAGCTAGAGAGCTGCCAAAGGTGTCTGGTGAGAGGAGTGCTCAATTCGAGCAATTATAAAAAGCATAAACAAATGAATAAGTGACCAGGGCCTGAGGGGCACCTAGCCCAAAGCCCCATTCTGCCCTGAGAATGGGCTCAGAGACGTACAGAAGCTTGCCTCAGGCTGCACAGCAAGCAGCCTCTGTCTCCCCTTCTTCCCATGGGGACAGTGGTTGGGTCTACCCAAGGCTCCTCCCCAAACCCCCACCCCAGGTGGGTAGGGTATTGAGCAGCCTCCAGCTACAGCTGCCTGACCCTGTGGGTCTGTGAGAGGCTCCAGGGTGCAAGTTTGACAGGTCAAAAACAAACACAGGCCTCCAGACAAACTCCAGGTAACAGTGAATCAGTGTTGGACTATAAGCATATCCTCCAAATGTCCAAGTCAGCCCTATGCTAGGAGATAACTTGCTCTTTATCTGAAATTCAAATCCAACTGGACATGGGTTTTGTTGTTATTTGGGGTTTTTTGTTTTTTTGTGTGTGTTTGTTTGTTTTGTTTTGTTTTTGCTGTATCTGGTGATCCAGGGCAAGGGCATTCAGTGGGCAGGCTCTGCCCAGCACTGCCCAGTGCCCGTCTGCTCTGCCCCATCACACACACAGAATTGGGCACCTACACCAAGTGCTAGGGTCAGACCTGGAAGGAGCAGCTGCCATCCTAGGCCAGCTAGATGTTCCAATGGATTTCTAGCCAGAGCCAGTCACCTGGAAGCCTCCAGGCCTGGCCAGGGACTCAGGTAGATTCCAGCACAGAGGCTGACCTTGCTGGGCCATGCAGACAAAGCCATAGCTCTCTCTGTGCCCGTCCCTTCCACCCCCACCCTGACTCCATGCTGCCTCCCGCTCAGCCCCTCTGCCAGTCCCACCCACATCCTCAGTGGCACCATCTAGGGACGGCTGGTCCTCACGCCACCACCCAGGCATGATGTTGCCCACTGCCAACACCCTCAATGTCTCACTGACACGGAGCCCTCACCTCAATTCACCAACCCTAAAAGATGACTCTGACCTACTCACCCATGTAAAACACCATCAACTTTTTGCTCTGTGAAAACACAATTTGCATACCCTATGCTTCTCACCTCTTAAAAGAAGGTTATGGCTAATCTGCAGTTAGGTGGAGGAATAGCTAGTGACCAGGGTCAGGCCTCAAAGTATGACTAGGAGTAGGGTCAGGGATCAGGGCTCAGCATGTGAATAGAATCAGGCCTCAAAATGTGACTAGGATCAGGGCTCAGCATGTGACTAGAATCAGACCTCAGCATGTAACCAGGAATAGGGCTCAGCATATGCCTAGAATCAGGCTTCAGCATGTGATTAGGATCAGGGCTCAGCATGTAACCCAGTGTCAGGGTTTAGCATGTGACTAGGATCAGGGCTCAGCATGTGACTAGGATCAGGGCTCAGCATTAACTAGGAATAGGGCTTAGCATGTGACTAGAATCAAACCTCAGCATGTGACTAGGATCAGGGCTCAGCATGTAACCCAGGATCAGGGTTCAGCATGTGACTAGGATCAGGGCTCAGCATGTGACTAGGATCAGGGCTCTGCATTAACTAGGAATAGGGCTTAGCATGTGACTAGAATCAAACCTCAGCATGTGACTAGAATCAAACCTCAGCATGTGACTAGGATCAGGCCTCTGCATGTGACTAGAAACAGGCCTCAGCATGTGACTAGAATCAGGGCTCATCACATATCCAGGATCATCAATGAGAGCTCACAATATAAATGGGGTGAGGTGTGACCATGGGAACAGGTCATATTAAGTGTCTACCCTGGAGCCCTCCCTTCTGAGGTAGCAGGGCTAGACCACCCTGTGAACCCCCATAGACTGCACTGTGCAAGTTTCTAGGTCTTCTTGGAGCACAGAGTCTGGCTCCCCATGGCTCTACTGGGAGAAGGTCCCATCCCTCAGGTATAACTGTCAGTGTCCCTCAGACATGCCATCCTCTCCTCCCATTCACCACATTGTCCAAGGGCACTGGCCACCCCCTTAATGAAGAACTTCCATTGCCAGGGAGCCATGAGCCCAGACCATGGAGGCATCACTCCTGCTGGAAGGGTGATGACGGCCCTGCAGGCCACTGGCCGCCTGACTGCTGCCCTCCCAGAGGTTGGGTGTACCTGAGGCTGAACCCTCCACACCCTGCCCTGGGTGCAGGAAAGTCCAGGAGGCTGTGAGGGGGTTGGGGGCTAGGCAGGCTTGCTCTGAATGAGCAAGGGGAGCGCCCGCACATTTGCATGCTGTTGGTGACACTCTGAATAGCTTATTAGAAATTAATATTTAATTCTCTTCTGTGGATTTAGCTTAATTATTCAATTTATTATTGCAATTACTGAGAAGCACCCGGAAGCAAAGTTGCTTGCTTTGAGCTCACAGACAGGCAAGGAGGCGGGAGTCTTGCCAACAGCACCCCAGTTTCAGAACACTCTATTTGCAGTCTTCACCCCTAGGGGGTTCTTCCTTGTGTACTACTGAAGTCTCTCTTGTTGCAGTTAAGAAGAAAACTTCTTTTCTCTGTCAGGTGTAGCTGAAAATGTTCTCTGTCCCTGCATGTCCCCCTCAGGGAAGAATCCTTGGGGTGGGGCCAGGATCCCAGCAGGGATCTGAAGGTGGGACCCCAACTCCTTCTCTATCTTCCTGGGGAGAAGGAGGAAGAAGAGGAGGGAGAAAAAGGAGGGAGGAGGAAGGGGAGAGGTGGGGAGACAGAGCATGGGGGAGGGGACAGGAGAGGAAAGAACTGGCCTCATTTATAGCCTTGCCCTGAGGGAGGGCCAGTCTCGTTTTTACAGGTTCCGATGCCAAAGCTCCATGAGGTTCGTTGACTTGCCCTGCCCACTTCCCAGCAAGTGGCAGGTCAGGGACAAGAGCCCAGGGCCACAACCACACACATGAGGTTTTGTCCCACACTTGGCCTTGGACAGGTGTTCTTAGGCCCTGCTACACGGGAGGTCAGAGGTCCCAGTAAGCCCCATGGTTCCTTTCTTCACACACTTTCCTGACTGTCCATTTCTGGAGGAAGAGCAAAGGCCTAGGGTGGCTGTGGGACACAGGGCTGGCCAGGGTGACCCTGAGCCCTGCCAAGGGAGGCTGCAGGTGTGTATGGCAGTCAGGCAGGCTCTTACCTTTCTCCAGGTCCTCTGAGCCTTAGCTGTCCTCCTGGCTCAGCCTCCTTCACCTTACGGGCCCAGGCCCTGGAACAGCCCAGGAGTGCCAGCCCAGAGATGGGGGGGCGGGTGTCACACGATGGCTAAGGAAAGAAGGAGGGGAGTGGAGGAAGGGCCAATGGGAGAGGGCTGAGGCTGAGGGTGGAGCCCCCAAACTCCCCCACCCTCCCCAGGATGGAATGAAGACCTGGAGGCTGAGGTCTGGGAATGGCACCCTGGACTGGCTCTGGGGGTCAGCATGATGTGGTGGGAGGAGAGTCAGTGGACAACCTGGGGGACAGCTCCTGGGAGACGGGCAGGTCAGTTGGGGACAGCCTGGGTGCAGCTCCTGGGAGACAGGCAGGTCCATGGGAGATGGAGAGGAAACACATGTTTACTGTGCACCAGCTGTGGTTTCCAGGGGTGCCCACAACCTCAATGCTCAGCCCTGAGTGGGAGCCTTGCTGAGGCCATGGCACACCTGCCGGCACCCCAGGCTAAGTACACCTCAGGCTCAGCACATCGCCCTCCCCAAAGCCACTTCCTCCAGGAAGCCCTCCTACCTCCCCTCTGACTTCCCATTCTGTCCCCCTCTATGCACCTCCAAGGGCTTCCTCTCCCCCAGATGAGAGGCTGCTCAGCCAGTGTGGGGGCCGACATCTGCCTGTTGGCCACCTGCAAAGTGCTATTTACTGAACCAGTGGGCACATCACTGGTGATCTGCATGCCCCCGACCCTGGCTGGAGGGCCACATGAGGACATTGGGAAGAGACACCCCACTGCGTCCCGCCTCAGTCTCGTGTCTACAGTCACACACCCTGTTATGAGGGTCAGGACGGTGAGCTAGCTGCTGTGGCTGAGTGAGGGCCTCCCTGGGGCCCACATCACAATGGTCAGTGGCCCTGCAGGGCGATGTAGTTGCCCCATCTTACAGACAAAGAAACAGGTGTAGAGAGGGGAGGCCGTGGGGTTTGGGCAGGTCTGCTCCTCGTACCCTCTGTGCTCAGGGGAGGCCGTGGGGTTTGGGCAGGTCTGCTCCTCGTACCCTCTGTGCTCAGGGGAGGCCGTGGGGTTTGGGCAGGTCTGCTCCTCGTACCCTCTGTGTTCAGGGGAGGCCGTGGTGTTTGGGCAGGTCTGCTCCTCGTACCCTCTGTGCTCAGGGGAGGCCGTGGGGTTTGGGCAGGTCTGCTGCATGTACCCTCCGTGCTCAGCTCTGCCCCTGCGGGTAGCAGCCTTCCAGGCTAGGGCAGGGAGGGGCAGGGCTGCCCACAATCCCTGGGCCCAGCCGGAAACCCAGGTTGCTCAGCTAGAGGCCCCCTAGGTTCTCTCCCAAACCTTGTGGGAGAATGTGAAGGAGATACCAGTAATGGGCACACGCTAAAGAGGCATCTGGGCCAGACTGACAGAGGTGGGCAGCATGGCCCACCAGGCCTCGGGGGCACATCGACCCCACTGAGGAACCTGCTAGCCTTGGGACCTCAGGCTAGACACATCCTCCTGGGGTGGCTTCCACAGCAGCACCCTCAGGGTTGACAGAGAGTACTATATAAAGTGTGCTGTCCCCACTGGCATACAGCAAGCACTCAGTAATGACAGCTACTGCTGGAGCGTGCTATCAGGTCCTATCAGTCCTTGGTGTGTGGACGCTGAGTTGCCCTGCCACAGCCCCAAACGGAGCGGCTACCCTAGAACCTCCTGCTTCTGCACATTGCCCGGGCGCTGAGAAACCCTCTCATCTTGCTGTACCTCGAATTCCTTAGGTGAGTGGGGACATTACAGCACCTTCATGGGGTTTTGGTGAAGACTCTCTTAAAGCACCTACTAAATGCTGGGCGAGGGAGTAGGGGGCACACTGACTCCACCTCTCTGGGTAGAAAGCTCTGCCCCTCAGTCAGGGCACAGCCCCAGAGTCTCTGGGCCTGGGAGCAGGCACTTAAAGAACAGTCCAGCCCTCCCCCACCTAAGGCAGCTACACTCTCATATATATGCACACGTGTGTACTTATGCACCTGTGTGCACTCACATGCCCAATGCACACACGCACACACGTGTATACAACACACGTGCACATGCACACACCAACATGTGCTGCTTTCACATGCGCACCCAGGCACACACATGCACACATGTGCACAGGGGCCACTCTGGGAAGTGGGGTGGTAAGATCCCCATCACATGCTTCCCAAGAGGGACACTCATCTTAGGTCACATCCTGAGCCCTGATCCTGGCCCTTAAGTTTTTTGTACTCATGAAAGATGCTTCATGAACCATTGCCCAGATACCACCACTTTCTATTTGCTGGGGACCAACCTTGCAAGTCGCTCAGGGAGCCAGGGGCTCCGATGGGGCTTCTCTGCCTGGACCCACTCACTCATTCACTCACTCCTTCATTCATTCACTGTCAGGTCCTGGGCCAAGGCCCACGGGCAGGCCAGCAACAATCAAAAGCCAATGTAGAAAGTGATGCTGGGGACACAGGGCTGGAGCCCTGGGAGCCCAAGGGGACCCCATGGGGAGAGAGCCTCCTGGAGAGGAAAAAGCACCTGAGCCCAGGGCCGCAGAGATTCAACCTCCCTCCCACCAGCTTGTTCCCTGTGCTTGTGCATGTGTGTGGCAGTGCCCAAGGTTCAGGGCAGGGTGTGGACTCTTTTTAAGCACCTGCTCCCCCATGCTGGGACTTGCCCTTACCACCCACGGGGCAGGGCCAGCTGCTATCCCTCTCCATTTTCTTCCGTTTTCCATCCCTGAGGAGCCTCCAGGCAGGGCTGACTAGTGAGCTGTTTCTAGGGCACTCACAATCACCCAGACCTCCTCTTTATTCTGACACGCAGGGACTCAGTCCACGGCACGTGGAGCCTGACCCAGACCCTTCATCTGCAGAGCCTAGAGGTGCTACTTCTAGAAAGAGCTCCACTTTTCTGGACAAGGAGTCTGGTGGGAACAGAACCCTCCAAGAGAGAGATGGGAGATGAGGCCACAAGCAACAGGGCAGACAGGTCAGCTTTGTGCCGCTACCTGCCATGGCCAAGTTAGCCCCAAGCCTGACCAGACTCAGTACAGAACCAGAGCACATGCTGGATCCTGATTCTGGCCATACTCTGGGCCCCAACCTTAGTCCCAGATAAGCCTTGGCACTGGCTGTAATGTTGTCCTGGGCCCCGCAGGGGAGCATGGCTTGTGGTCCTTCCACACTGTTGGGGACCTGTGGTACTTGCCCTCTTCTAGGACCTATTTGGCAGTGGCCATTTTCCTACCTGTCAAAGGAGTGTGCTGACCTGACTCTCCCCTGGACACCTGTGAGGACCAAGCAGTAGGTGATGTCCCTTAACCAAAGGAGTTTAGCACTGAGCTGGTATGCTGGAGGTGGACCTGGACAGCAGGGCAGGTGGGAGCTGGACAGCAGGGCGGGTGGGAGCCTGCTTCAGCCCCTGGGAGCACTCGGTTGGCAAGACCTCTGCTTCCCACTGGGAGTAGGATGTGGGTCCAGCTGTGGCACTGGTGGACTTTGTCCCAGTTGAGAGGCAGAACCTTACCCTCAGCAATGGCTTCTCTTTTTTTCTTTTCTTTCTTTCTTTTTTTTTTTTTTTTGCAGTTTTTTGGCTGGGGCTGGGTTTGAACCCACCACCCTCAGCATATGGGGCTGGTGCCCTACTCCTTGAGCCACAGGTGCCGCTCCAGAAATGGCTTTTCTCTGCAGAAATAATGACCCTGCACTTGAGTGGTGCCTTCCCCTTCCCAGCTGTTGTTTACATTCAGCCACTGTCCTCTGTCCTCAGAGCAGCACACCACATGGGAATGAGGGCAGGCACCCCAGCCCTGCTGTTCTAGGGACACTGAGTCCAGAGTGCAGGATCTTGGCAGCCTGGCCAGTTGGTCATGTGGGTGTCTGGGGCTTTGGAGGCAGAGGTGACTGCCATCACTCTTCTGGCTTGGCTAACGCACCTCAGACCACAACAGCAAAGTGGATGAGCAGAGCCAGTTCCCAGGACCCTGCCTGCCCTCCAGAGAGGTGCAGCATCTGAACGGCATTCACGCCCCACCCACAGGCCCAGAGTTCCTCCTGTAGCTGTTGTCCCTGGAGTCTCCACCTGTTGGGAGGGTGACCCTGGTGGCCCCTCATGGGGGCGGGCAGGACTCCATCCAGGAACACACCCAGAACCCCCACAGCCACCTTCTCTGCTCAGCCCTCTCCTCTGGCTGCAGAGCTTGGGATCTGTGGTCCTGGCATGAGGGCATCAGAGGGACAGGGCCACTGCCCTAAGCCCCAGGCCTAGGGGAAGCAGAAAGTTCAGGCTCCTCAGCCAGAACTAACACTGAGAGCCTAGCAGGACCACAGAGAGCCCAGCATGCAGCAGCCACCAGAGCAGGTCAGGGAGGACTGCCTGGGGCTGGGCACAGGGCCCCAGGTTGCCCTTCCTGGTCCTGCCCTACCTTGCTTGCTTTAGGCAAGCTGCTGAGCCTTGGCTAGAAAATGGACATGGTGCCAGGTCCTCCCTCTCTCCCACAATCTCAGCGCTGGGAAACCTGGGCGCCAGGAGTTCACTTTGTTACTCGGGAGCTCAGAAGCAAAGCCTCAGCAGACCTGAATGGAGAAAGGCCATTCAGGGGCTTCATGGGTCCTGCCTGATGGAACGTTCAGAGTCCTGGCCAAGGGAGGAAGAGCTGATTGGGAGACAGAGGGATGTTAACTAACACCTGGTAGTACATGTGTGTCCACCTGGAAACCCAAGACCTTCTGAATCCAGAGCCTCCTGTCCAAGGGCTAGGATGCTGTCCTCCTCAGCAAGCCATGAGGATTAGCTCAGTGGGTGCAGGATGCCAAGTACACAGTAGACTGATAACAAACCTGAGTTTCTCTTTCCCATATCCCAGAGTTCCCTCTCTCCAATGCCCAGTGAGACTAGAGCAGGGCAGCCCTGAGTGAGGGGCAGGGCCTGCAGAGCTGACCAGGTGTGGCATCTGCCCTCTCCCTCAGATTCCTCCTGCTGGGGTGGCCAGCTTGCCCAGAGTCTATAAGCAGAGGAATTGAGTGTCCCACCATCAGCTGGTACCAGTCACATTTGGAAGCAGCTTACACAGATCCTCCAGCCCCAGCCAAGCTTCAGATGACATAGCCCCAACTGACACCTAACTACAACCTCAAGAGGGGTCCCAATCTAGAACCACCCAGCTGAGCTACTTAAAAATTCCTGACTCACAGACACTATGAGATAACAAACGTGTATTGTTGGTTTTAGGCACTAAGTTTTAATCTAATTTGTCACTCAGCATTAGTAACTCATACGCCTGCTTAACAAACCTCAGAAGATCCAAATTGACACCAAGGCCTGAAAGCCCTTTCCAGGTCTAGCCCAGCACTTTGTGGTCTGGAGACACCCATCCCTCCCTGCCTAAGGAGCTGGCAGAGCTTCCTGGACTAACTCCCCCAACTGGTGCTGCAGTTTCCCCCTGCGTGCAGACCATGTAACCCACCTTGGTTTGTGCAATGTCTTCTGGCCCCAGGCCAAGTTAGTCATGACCTCCTGGAGGTTGGTGTATGGAAACAGGGAGGCTTCAGGCTGGACTAGCCTATGGCTCGGGTTCCAGGAAAATAAGGCTTCTACTTGTCGTGTTCACCACTGGGTCTCCAGGCCCCAGCCCATACTCCTGATACAGAGAAGGAGTTCAACACACACATGGAGGATGAATGAAGGAAGATGAATGGATGGATGGTGGATGGGTAGATAGATGGCAGATAAGTGGATGGTGAATAAATGGGTGATAGATGATGAATGGATGGGTGGGTGGATGAATGATGATAGATGGGTAGATGGGTGGATAGTAGATGGATGGATGGAGGGATGGATTGATGGTGGATGGATGGAGAGAGGAATGAATTGATGGTGGATGGATGAATGGATAGTGGATGGACAGATGGATGGTAGATGGATGAATGAATGGCTTATGGATGGATGGATGGCGAATGGACAGATGGAGGGATGGCTGGTGGAGAGATGGAATGGATGGGTAGTAGATGGATGGATGGATCAATGGTAGATGAATGGATGGTGGATGGATGGATGGATGGATGGTTGATGGATGGTAGATGGCAGATGGTGGAAGTATAGATGGATGGATCAATGGTAGATGAATGGATGGTGGATGGATGGTAGATGGCAGATGGTGGAAGGATGGCTGACAGGACGTGGCACTTGTTCTTGCCTATCTGGAGCTGGAAGAAACAGAGTTGTTACATTCTAGCCCTCCAGCCTTCCATCCTCAGAAGCATTTATCCACTTTAAGCTGTGGCATGTAGGGGGCTGGGCCCCCCTGGGGCAGCGTCCAGGCAGAACCTATTTTTCCAGGGCTCTGCCCTGGGTTGGCCTATATGGTTGTTTAGGAATTGTTCTGGGTGGGTCTTGGAGCTGGGTCCAAAGGAAGGGAAACAGGAGGCCCCAGGGTCAGCCAGCCCTAAGCAGGATTCTCAGTTTGCTTCCCTCAAGATGGGGGACTTTGGCTATGTCCATTTTTGGCATCTTGGATTCTTTTGTAAACATAGGATGATGCCATTGACTCCATAAGGACATTTGAAAGCCTTAAGGTTTTATTTTTTATCTTGTTTAGTACAATAAAAAAGCCTTAAAATTAAGATGATGTGTGGGAAGCACATAGCCTGGGGCCTGACAAATACCAGACGCACAGTCCTCACTAGACATTCTCAGTGTCCTCGCATATCCTTACGGTTATTATTAATTTAACACATTCTGAGCCTGCCAGCAAAGGTCTCATGGAGGAGAAAGACAGACTGGTCTGTGCTGGGGGACTATCACTAGGGAGAAGGCAGGGAAGCTTCATGGAGAAGGCGATGCTTTATCCAGCTGAATGGGGAGTGGAAACTCCCCCAGCAGGCCAGGAGTTGAGAGAGGCAGAATCACGGGAGAACCCAGAGCAAAAATGAGAACTTAAATAATATGGCAAGTCACTGAGAGTCCACACAGCAGGGAGCAGGATACAAGGAAGGGAAAGGAGGCAGGGTGAGATGGAACAGGCCTACAGACCACGGCCTGTAGGACACAATCCCTGAGACAGCTAGGAAGACTGAGGAGTGCAGCGCAGGGGAGTGGCAAATGTTCAACATTGTGGAGGCCACTTCAGAAGCTAGACTGGAGATGGACAGGATAGGGGATCCAAGACAGAGAGAGCAGCCTACAGTGCACATAGGAGGGCAGGGCCCAGAGCAGTGTAGAGAAGGGAAGACCAGAAGGGACAGAGTCAATATCAGAAGGTGGAACTCTCAGACCCTGGGAGTGACTGGATGTGTGAGGAAAGTGAGGCACAGAAGTCAAGGATGAGTCCCCCAGGTTACTCATCTGTGTCTTTAGGTGAATGTTGAGATGTTTATCTATCCATCCATCCATCTATCCACCTATCAATCCATCTATCCATCCATCCATCCATCCCATCCACCTACCCATCCATCCACCCACCTATCCATCCATCCATCCCTCATCCACCCATTCTATCCACCCACCCAACCACCCAGCCATCTACCCACTTACCTATAAATACACCTATCCATCCATCCATCCATCCACAAACCCATCCACTCACCAATCTACCCATCCACCCATTAATTCATCCACCCTCTCAACGCTCCACCCACCTACCCACACATTCAACCATATCCAACCTTCCGTCCATCTATCCATTTCTCCACCCCTCCATTCATTCACCTACCTATCCACCCTTTCATTCTTCCAACCATCAATCCACCTGCCTATCCTGACACTTATCCATCTATCCATCCATCCACCTACCCTCCCATTCATCCACTCACTCACCCATCCAACCTTCCACCCATCCATCTCTCCCCCATTCTATACATCCAATAACCTATCACCTTCTTTATTTATACCTCTATCCATCCACCCATCCATCCATCCATCCATCCATCCATCCATCTCCCCACCTCCCCACCCATCCAGCCATCCTTCCACCCATCCACTTTTCCAAGCTGGTTACAAGTGGGTATTGGGAGAAGAGCACAGAAGTGCAGCTGTAGGAAAGAGAGGAGATTGATGGGGAGGGCCCCTGAAGAAGATGCACTCAGACTTGGGTTTGAGGGCTTGGTGCCCACAGTAAGTTTTGACATGAAGATCTAGATGATGTATTGGACAGATGACTAGCCCCCGCTCAGCTCCCTCAAGCTGCCACAGTATCATTGTACCTTGGGAGGGACCCACATACCAACCTGAAAATTAGCCCCACTTCACAGCCTTGAGAACTGTGTTGCTACCCTGTGTCCTAGGCCCAGACATTGGGGCTCAGAAGTCAAGTGACCCACTTGGTCTTCACAGAGTGTGGCGGATCTGAGGCTCAGGTCTCTGTCCCCTCAGCTGTCATCCCCAAGTCATGCTGTTGCCCAGACATGTGTGGGGGTGGGGTGAGGGGGCAGAGTGAATCAGACACAGCCCTCAGCCCACAGCTGGGTGGGCCAGGCAGTCAGAACCCCACAGAAATGGGGAAGGGAGAGGGCTGCACTCTGGGCTAAGGACCACTTCAGGACTCAGAACAGTGCCTGTGCCTCAGGAGGCTGGGGGTTCACCAGTGTTTCTGGGTCCACTGTGCGAACCCCAGCAGCAGCATCTCAGTCAACTGGACAGTGCCCTTTCCTTCATGGTGCTAAGTACCATCTGCCCTCCTCACCACAGGAGAGGCAGGCCCCATGCGATGCACAAGAAGAGATGGCTCAGAGACGACACTGGCTGCCCAAAACCACTAACCTGAGCTCTGGAGCAGCAGGGCCAGCTATTCCTGAATCCATACCTACTCACAGAAGGACTGAAGCTGACATGAGCCTGACAGCCATGGGCAAAGTCTCCCAAGTGCCTGAGGGGGGGTGTAAGGAGAGCAGGAGCTGGGGTCAGGCAGGTCTGGTTTCCAAACCCATCCTCACATCTCTGCTTGACTGTGACCTTGAGCTGCTGCCCCTAACACAGGGCTCTGTGCCAGGTCTTCTGAGCTATGGCAGGTGCTGAAGGAGCTGGCACCCAAGGCACACCCAGTGATTACTGCTGGAGCCATTGCCTATCACCATCCATACTCCCAGCTCCAGACCCTGGGCATGGATGGGCTGCCCAGAAGATGGGAGCCCACCCTCATCAGGACATAGCTGCCTGGGACATGTGGCCTCCACTGATGGGGCTGACCTTTCTGGTTCCCTGAAGAAAATGTATTGACTGTAGGGGTGCAGTACCCCACGCTAAGACATGGCAGTCTTACTGAATGGTTTGGGCCCAGCCAGGCCTCAGGTTCCTGTCAGCAGCATGTCATATTCAGCTGGGCAGCTGAGAGTCCCCTGCACAACACCAGGCCAGGCCTGTTCCTCCCTGTCCCTACCCACCAGCCAAGTTCAGCAGAGGAGAGGATAGTGGCCAAGGCGGGGGAGGGGGGAGGTGTGGGGGCAAGGAAGCCAGGAGCCACAGAACAGTTGAAAGGACCCAAATGGAACAGAGAATGTGCCCAAGATTTGAGGGAGCCACCTAGAGAAGAGGAGATGACCTGCAAGACCCTTTGCAGCCACAGGTAGCCTCAGCCCAGCCCAGACCAACCCTTCCACAGCCTCCTCTTGGTCCCACTGCCAAGCTGCCAATGGGCCTCTTGCCACCAACTTCAAGGGAAGAGGAGGGCGCAGGCAATGACAGGCAGGACCCAGGGCACCAGATGCACAGCAGGGACATATGGTGGAAGCAGAGGCAGGCCTTTGATGAGGACTTTGCAGCCCCAGCTATGTCCAGCCTCCCATGTCCATGCCAGCTGCTCACCAGCAGCTCTCTGCCCACAGGGGCTGCCCAGAAGATGGGAGCCCACCCTCCTCAGGACATAGTTGCCTGGGACACGTGGCCTCCACTGATGGGGCTGATCCTTCTGGTTCCCTGAAGAAAATGTATTGACTGTAGGGGTGCAGTACCCCACGCTAAGACATGGCAGTCTTACTGAATGGTTTGAGTGTCTATAAGATAATCAGTAAAGTTGGGCAGGGCTGTTGTGCCATGGTGAGCCTCAACCTCCCTTGATGCCAATCATTCCGTCTGTGGTTTCCTTTCTCTGCGTTAATGAACAGAGGGCTCTGGGGAACACCAACAATTGACCATATCCGTGACCTACTGAGTAGAGCATGGGGGGAATTTCCTTAAGAGGGAGAGGAGAAATTTCCTATTAAATATCACTGTGTCCAAGACAAGGTACAAGCCACACAGGGCCCTGAGAGGGATAGCTGTTTCTACAGGTGGGAGGGTCTGGGACCCAGGCAGGGGCTGCTGATGGCTGGACTCAGGCCAAGAAACCCCCAGAGCCTCCAGGGTGCCATACCTGGGAGGCCTTATCCACACCCAGCTCTGGTGGGCAGTCTTATGCCCTGGCCAGTGGTCAGAGGGAAAAAGTGTGGGGACACCAGGATGTTGATGTGGGAGACCAGTGTTCATTTGCTGGAATCTTAATCCCAACCCCAGGACCAGAGACATTGTCTCCCCAGAGGTGATCCAGTTACAGGGGGCCACTGGGGCCCTAACCCAGTGTGACATGCAAATGTTCTTATAAATGGGGAATTGCACACAGAGAGACATACACCACAGGGATGACAGGAGACACAGGGAGGAGGCACTGTCTACACGCCAGGAGAGGCAACCGCATGCTGGCTCTCAGCCTCCTGCTCCGGAGGGCCATGCTCTGCTGTATTTGGGTGGTTTCCTCAGTCCAGTCTGGTACTTGTCATGGCAGCTGGACCTGCTCAGATGCCGGCCTGGAAGGCCAGAGCCACTGGGCACCCAGGGCTTCCCAATGACACCAGCTGGCAGGACCCCCCAGTTCTGGGCACCCCTGAGGGCAGAGCTGACCCACTTCTGCCTTCCCTCAGCTCCTCCAGCCCCCTCCTGCCTGGACAACTACGGTAGCCTCTTGTCCCTGCCCCCAGGAGCCAGACACAGGATGACAAGGTGCCCAGAGTAGCAATGGGGTTATGGTCAGCCACTCCCCCACATCTCATGATGGAGGGTGGTAACTCCATCAAGGCCTCCATGACTAGGGCAAGAAGTTGTCCTAGTCATGTCCAAGGAGAGGGGACCTGCAGGTCACACACTAGTAGCAAGGCTGGGCCCTCTACCCGGTCCCCTGTCCCACAAGACTGTCAGGAGGCCCAGGGGAGACATGACACATGGAAGCCTCAGTCCAGCCCCATGTGGGGAGCTGCATGCAGAACTGGCCTCCTGCCCATCTGTAGCTCCTCAAGGGCCTGATCAGCCCATTTCTGAGACACAGACACTGAGGGCCTGAAAGCCTAGCTTGTCCACGGCTTCCCAGCCTGGGCTTCAGCAGAGCTTGGCCACGACCTCAGGCTGCCCATGGACACGAGAGAAGGGCAGAAAGAAGATGTGGCGTGGCAAGGTCAGGCCAGAGGGGACACAGGTTGGGCTCATCCTCGGCCTGTCACCCAGAGCATGACCTAGGGTGGCGAGGGATTCTAACAAAGGGCCCCTGAGCTAAGCCAGAGAAGATAGCATGCTCTCCCCCACCTGGAAGCAGGAGCAGCATGTGCAAAGCATGTTGGGTGGTAGTTGAGGTCATTCACAAGACCTACAGGGGATGTACAGGGAAGCAGAGCAGGGCTGTCAGGGCTACTGTCCGAGTCAGAAGCATCCTTGGGGACAGCCCCCAACTTCAGAGTAGAACTCCACCCTGGCCCCCATCCAGGGGGGCCTCACAGCAGCCCCCAACCTTGCACCCCAGCTCCAGGGACCTCAGCAGTGAGTACTGGCACCTCACTCCTAATGACAGCCCATAGGGAAGGAGGGCGACAGGGGCTGGCAGTGGGAACCGATTCCCCCTAGTACCATCTATCATGGCCAGGGTGGTGTCCCGCTTAACAAATTTCTGGTTTGGGGTGGATGTGGAGACCACCTAGCACACAGGCTCCCTCCTGCCCCGTGGAGGCAGCTCCATGGGAAGCAGTTCCTAAAGCGGCTTAGGAGACAGTTTTCCGAGGCCGCCCAGGGCCCTTGCACAGGCTTTCTCCCTTGCCCACAGGGTTCTCCCCCAGGGAGCTCCTGCTGCCTCCTCACAGCCCCGCGCTAAGCCCACCACCTCCAGGACAACCTCCCAGACACCCCAAGTTGATAGGAGTCACTGGGGTTTCCAGCCTTGGGCTTCCCCTTGCATGGACAGGATCACCCCACCTTCCCAGCTGAGCCCCACACTTCCTTCCCACTCGGACTATGGGAGAGGGGACCATGTTTGGCTATCACACAGTTTGAACTTGGCAGGTACTGAGTGGAAATGAGAGGTGAGAACCAGTGGTCCCCCGTCATGGTCAGGGCAGACGCTGCCCAGAGAGCAGCACATCTTCACTCTGGCCAGGTGAATGGGGGATGGATGCTGGGCTGCCAGGCAAGTGGGCGCACACATGTAGCCCCCTTCCACCTACTGCCTCATCTCACTAAATGACAGCTCAGGGTGGATGTCCACAGGACAGGAAGCGGGGGACCAGCAAGCCTGCGGTGGCAATGGACTGAGGCAGGAAAGCAGGTGGGGCTGGTGAGCTAGGAGGAGGGTGCTTCTGCACTCTCAGTGCCCCACCTTCAACCTGAGCACACAACCAGGGATCCCAGACAGCTGAGTGGTGTCTCAAAAAAGAGAGAAGGAAACAGAACCAACGAGTAAGAGATACAGAGAAACAGGCAACTTAGAGAACAGAAGAAAACTCCCAACGCCCCCGCCCTTGGAGACAGCAGACACTGGGCCACCAGCCACATGCTCAGGATGTGGGGGACCGAGGCCTCCGTCTGCAGGGGTGCCTATCCACACCCAGGGCCTGGGTGCTGTTCCCCATGGATCAGGACAGGACATACCCCAGAGAAGGGCAGTGACTCACACAAGGCACATAGGTGGACCAGGTGGGCACCATGACACTGTTGCCTCACCTGGGCCAGGCACCTGCTCAGGGTGTGCGGCCCCTTCTCCCCTCCACCCCCACCCCGGCCCCCATCCCTCCAAGGCTGTTTCCCATGTAAATGTATTCAGAATACATGACATTTCAGAAACATCTATTTGTATATATTTAGATTCCATTTCAAAAAAATTATTCCAAATCGGAGCCATTTGGATAGAGGGGTGTGGAACGGATTGTTTCTTAAGTGTTCACGTCAAAAATACCACGTTTCCTAAGTGGATTACAAATGCTGTAATTATTGAAATGGGCGCATTATGCTGGGGAAAATTACAGAATTATGATTTGGATCTCAAGAATACTGTGTCCCAAAGAACAGGGGCTCAGGCGCCCACCTAAGGACAAAGGGACTGGGCAGCCCTGAGCACAAGGCTTGAGGTCCTGCTCTGACCCCAAGCAAGGGTGCCCCGAGCTCTGCCCTGTGACCAGGCCTGTCAGGACTGACAGGAGGCAGGGTTCTGCCCCTCTAGGAGAGCTCCACAGCGGGGGACAGACACGCCCAGAAATAAGGTGGAGGCCAGCGGAGGATGGACAAGGAGGCCCTCACCTGGCGTGCTGGGGGCAGGAAGGACAAGGTCCCAGGGCATGAGGCACCTCTTCTGAGGGGTCCCCCAGCCCTCTCTGATCAGAACAGGTGAGCTTGTCTCTCCTGCCTCCAAGACGTCGACTCTCGGTGGGCAAAGCGCAGTAGAGTCAGGCTTGGTATCTGGCACTACAGAGGGGGTTACCAAGGTGCCAGAGGAGGGTGGGGGAGCTGGACCCTCACCCCCTGTAGTCTTCACTCACTGGATGGGTGGGGCCAGCCTCCACCTATGGTGCCATGGACAATGGTGGGCAGAGAGCTGGTCGTGCTCCAGGGCCCAAAGTAGGCACCCCACTCAGGCAAGAGCCCACAAGGAAAGTCCAGCTGATGCCCCACATGGCCACTGGCCAGACTCAGGGGCACCCAAAACTGCTGCCAATGTGGCAGAAGTGGAAAAGCCCGCTGAGCTGAGTGGGAGCTGGGTCTGGACCCAGGTGCCTCCAGGGCTGTGGGTGGTTCTGGGGGCCCCAGGGCACGACAACACTGAAGGCCCCAGCAGGCTTGCAGCCAGCAGGTACACTGCAGGCACTGCGGCTCACTGGTCACACGGCACAGACAGGGCATCAGTCAGGACCACGGCCATGGCATATTCATGCAGCCAGGACTTCTGCAGGCCAGAAAGAGGGGGTGCAGAAGCAGGGTGCATCTGAGCACGTGCCGGGAAGGAGCCCAGGTGCACGACAGGCGGCCTGCAGAGCAGACGCACCGGAGATGCGGAATGAAGAGGAGTATCTGTGCACCCACCACTGGTCACAGGGACCCTCACAGTGGCTGCTCTGTGGGCAGGGCTCAGCGGGGAGTGGGATCATGCAGAGCTGTCTTTCTGTCTGATTTTTGTTTTGTTACAGCAAGCTTCTGTGATGAAGGCAGAAATCAAACAGGGAGGCTCTGAAGAGGCATCTCCAGCTCCTCTGCCCAGGTGGCCAGGGCAGAGCTGGCTCAAGGAGGCGGCAGGTGGGCAGACCAGGCCAGGCACAGGTGGGCAGGGGAGCCCCGGGTTACCTAATGGCCCAGAAGGGCTGCATCTCCCTCCTCCTTCCCTCTGCAGCCAGACAAGGCTCTGGACTCTTCAGGTAAGGGAAATTCTCCCCAGTTGCCCCTAAGACTAAAATCTTGAGCCAAAGGCAGGAGGGAAGGAGAAGCTAAGCAGTGGGGAGGAGGGGCCTCACCAGGCCGGAGGCAGCATCAGCAAAGGCCCTGGGGCAGAGGGGCCTCAGTGTCCCTGAACAATATGACACCTCGGGCCTCTGCCTTGGCAGCTCTCTCTGCTGCTACTTCTTACCCTGCCCACACCCAGCAGCTCTTTATTCATTTGCTGCTATCACCTTTCCTGACCATTTTATCCCAAAGGGCACCTCCCTCTTCACACACGGTGGCCACACACCCCATTGTCACCGTGGGAAATGTTGACACTTGGTTAGTCCTGGTTTCTCCCAGTAGTGGAAGAGCTCCACAAGGTCAGGGTTCTTTGCAGGTTTGTTCACGGTGTGTCTTGGCCCTGAGCTGGGCTTGGGGGCTGGCACACAGCAGTTGCCCAGGCCCCTGCGGGCTGCATTGGTGGCCATGACTGTGAAGGTCACCCACAGGGCCTTTCACAGGCTTCTCCATCTAAATGTCCTCACATGAAGTGAGTCCCAGGGATGCCAGGTCTCCCTGGCTCTGTCCACCACATACCAGCTAGGTGAGCCTCACAATGGCTGGCAGGTCCCTGTGAGAACTATAGGAGGTGACACCTTGTTCTGTGAGTGGCTGCTCACAGCAAACACACATGAACTCTCTTTCCTGGTCATGTCTCCTTTCTAAAGCTCTAAGGGGCAGCAGCCAGATTCTGTCACAGTGTGAAGACTTAACATCCAGAATCAAGACTGGTGAGCTGGTGCCTCAGCCCTTCCCTTCCTGGGCCCCATGTGCAGAGGCTGCACGGACATCAAGGCTACAGCTTCACATGTCTGAGGCACAAGGCAATTGTCTCCAATCACTCCGTCCCCTCACTGCTCCCTGCCCCCAGCCCAGTTTCCACCCTCCCTGCTGGGGGCCACACAGCCTTCCCCACCCATCTCCAAAAGCCCCTGTGCTTTGCTTTCTGTGACTGAACATCCTGGTGGTGCTCAGGACTCGTCAGCCTCTTCTGAGAAGGAGGAAGACAAGGACCTGCCCACACAGTTGGGCACAGCACTCAGTCCTCGCTGTCCAGGGCACAGGGAGCCAACTCAGCCCATCACATCCCAGAGGGGCTGCCCTCTGCCCCTCCATGCCCAACTCTGTTCCCTGGCCCCCTCCTGCCTCCCTTCTGTTCCACTGGCTGACCTGCTACAATGGGCCAGGAGCCAGGGTGCCTGGGGGACCTGCAGGGAGACACACTGGGTGACAAGGGTGAGACAGAGAGAGGGACAGCCCCTCACTTGAGCTCCATCAGACACAGCAGGCGCCTTTCCCACCACCACCTGCCAGTCCCCCACCCGGCAGTCCTGCCAAACTTCCCCTTTGCCTAGCACACCAGAACTTTTCCTCCTGTCTCTCCCCTCCACACCATTCTCCAGCAGGAACGATCAAACCTGGCCACAGCCCTACCTGCCCAGTGCTACAGCAGAACCCTTTCCACCTGCCTGCTCCCGCACGCGCCGCTCCTGAACATGCTCTCTGCCGTCCCTCATCTGCTCCCCAGGCAGGAGCTCCCCCAGAACCCTGGACAGGGCAAGCATCCTGCTTCCCTTCATACTTGGGGAGTAAACACACAGCTACACCAGGGTGTCTGGAAGTAAGAGTGCAGGTAGGGGGTGAGAAGCCATGGGCATGAGGACGGGAGTGAGAGCACCCCAGGAAGGGGCACTAGCTTGGGTAAAGGGCTTCAGGAGAGGAAGTTCCTGTGTGCTAGGCAAAGGGAAAGTTTGGCAGGACCAGGGTGCTGGGCTCAGGGTCTCTCTGAGGCCAAACCTCAGCTCCACGGATCCCCAGGGCCCACCAGCTCCTACAGGGGACCGGGCAGCCAGGTCTGGAGGGGCCCCAATGCCTTGGGGGCAGAGCCAGGTGGACCTGCTGCTACAGGCTAATAGTGGCACCCAGAGAGCATGTGCGTGGGAAGGGAATGATCACGCCGGGTGCCGAGGATCATGCATTATTCAGGAAGAGACTGACGGCATCTAACTTTAGATTCTGCTTCAGTAGATGTATCTGGCAACATTTCAAGGGAAACAAATAAAAGATTGAAATAAAGTGTATAAGCAGATTTTTAAAAATAAAATCAGAAAAAAATGAATTAATTTTTTAAAACTCCATTGATTCAAGAGATGTGGAAACGACATGCGCTGGGCAAAGCTGAATTAGAACCGGGACTTCCAGAGAGCATCACAGACCGTTCCGGGAGACCCAAGCAGGGTCTAGGGCTTGGTATTTGCTGAGCGCCAGCGAGCTGCTGTGGGCTGTGTGGGGGAATCTCCCATGTGACGCAGCACAGATGAAGTGCTGAGGCCACTGGTATGTCCTGCCAGGAGGACGTGGGTCAGTACAGAGGTTTTGAGCTGGCCTGTGTTATGGCCCTTGTTTGCAGTCAATGGCATCCTTTCTGAATCACCCACAAAAGTTTCACCCTGCTCAGCTCCTTAATGTTGCTGGGAGGGCTTCATTTTTCTGCAAGGATTTTTACAGGTCTTGATTTTTGTATATCTCAAAACTTTCATAATGACCCACCTATTACCAACAGGGGTATGAACAAAAGGGACCCAGGCACTCAGTGTCCTACTTCTGCAACTTTTAGGTGCACTGGAATATTCTAAAAGTAAAAGCTGAAAACTCTATGAACAGGCTCGGTGCCCCTAACTCAGTGGTTAGGGCACCAGCCACATACACCAGGGCTGGCAGGTTCGAATCCAGCCTGGGCCAGCTAAACAACAATGACAGATACAACAGGGAGGCACCTGTGGCTCAGTGGGCAGGGCGCCGGCCCCATATACAGAGAGTGGTGGATTTAAACCCAGCCCTGGCGGAACTGCAACCAAAAAATAGCCGGGAGTTGTGGCAGGTGCCTGTAGTCTCAGCTACTTGGGAGGCTGAGACAAGAGAATCACTTAAGTCTGAGTTTAAGGTTTCTGTGAGCTGTGACGCCACAGCACTCTACTGAGGGTGACATAGTGAGACTCTGTCTCAATAAATAAATAAAATAAAAGTAAAAGTGAAAACTCTACAAACAAACACCAAAGAAGTTTTCAGAAACGAAGATAAATACAGATCAGAAAGTCAGATGGAAGAAACAAGTCCCAGTGTGTCCATAATGGATTAAACTCACCAACACAAAGACGGGTTATCACACTGGGTTTGTAAAATCCAGCTATGAACTACCATACCATGTACATACAAGGGACATATTCAAAGCATAGAGGCATCCAAGCACTGGAAATGAAAGAAGAGGAAAATATATCATGAAAACATGAACCAAAAAGAAGCTAGTGCAGCCACATTAAGAGCAGACAAAACGGGCTTAAGATAAAAGCATTTTATGTGGGATGGAAAAGGTCACTTCATGGTGCTAAAGGTCCACTTCACCAAGATGATGCGTCAGTTCTAACCTGCATGCAACCCTAGAAAAACCTCCACAGAATACCCGAAGGAAACATTTATAGAGCTACAGGGAGAAATTCCAAAGCCACTGGAGGAGGAGGAGAATTCGATGTATTTCTCTCAATTTATGAGTGGTCAAGTAGACCAAAGAAAGATGAAGATAAAGAAGATTTGAACTATGAAGTTCACAAGCTTGACTTGAGGGACACGCACAGATGATCCCGGGCAGCGCCTTCCTCACAGGCACACGGAGCATTTCCAGAAAAAGGAAATTTGGGGCCATAAACAAGCCTGAAGAAAGGTCAAAGAAGCATTGTCACATAAAATAATTTCTCTGAACAAAATAGAACTGTTACAAGATCTTTTTTAAAAAATTAAAACTTCCTATGCATTTTGAAGTTTTATAATTTGCTTCTTAATATGTAATGGAGGGCCAGGCACAGTGGCTCACACATGTAATCCTAACACTCTGAGAGGCCAAGGTGGGTGGATTGCCTGAGCTCAGGAGTATGAGACCAGCCTGAGCAAGAGCAAGACCCTGTCTCTAAAAAATAGCCGGCCGTTGTGGCGGGTACCTATAGTCCCAGCTACCAAGGAGGCTGAGACAAGACAATCACTTCAGCCCAAGAAGTCACGGTTGCTGTGAGCTGTGATGCCATAGCACTCTACCAAGGGTGACAAAGTAAAACCTTGTCTCAAAAAAAAAAAAGTTAATGGGTCAGAGAAAAATTATAATGAGTAAAATTTTTAAACTGAATAGTAATGAAAATACTATGTATCAAAACTTGTAGGATGTGGTAAAAGCAGATCTTTAAAGGGAAATTTATTGACCCTAAATGTTTATAGTAGATCGTAGAAGGGCTAAAATTCATGGGCTGAGCACACAACTTTAAAAATTAGAAGAAAGAACTACAGAGTATACTCAAAGATAAGTAAAAAGGGAGAAACCAGCCAAAAATCAAAACAAGCATAAAAAGAAAAAGGCCAACAGTGAGTTCCTTAAAAATACTAATAAAAAAGACAAATCTCTGAAAAGATAGATCAAGAAAAACAAAACTTGTGTGTGAAAACCCCACACTGTACCCCAGAAGTGCATTAATGTACATAGTTACCATTCAATAAAACAAAAAAAAAATGGAAAAAAAAAGAAAAACAAAACGAAACAAAGCCAGGAATGAAAAGAGTACACACCACTGACAGAGCGGAGATCACACAGGTGTAAGAGGCTGCAAAGGACACCTCATGCCACTGCGTCAGCAAACCCACAAGACAGGTAAATTCCTAGGAAAATTTACCAAAACAAACTCAAGAAGAAAAATGGACTTAAATGGTCTTGTATTTGTTGTAACAGTAGAATATATAATATAAATCAGGGGAAGGAAAAAAGAGAACGTATTTTTAAAATTGAAGAAGAGGGAATACTTCTAAACTCATTCTGCCAAGTAAGTGTCACCCTGATACTGGTGCCAGACAAGCACACTGTAAGAAAAGAAAATCAGGTTACGACATTCCTAGGAAAGCTATGAATTAGTTTCAAAATAGGGCTGTGTACATTAGATACTTTTTCTTCCATTCTTGAGATACTTTACTAAGAAGAACATTTCCTAATTCCATCCATATAAACATGAAGGAGGTAAAGTCTCCATCTTTCTTTAGGGCTGCATAATATTCCATGGTGTACATATACCACAATTTATTGATCCATTTGTGGGTTGATATAACTAAGAAAATGACATGAAGGTTATGTTAACCAGTTTGATGAGAGTATTTCAAAATGTATATGAAAACAGCACACTGTACCCCATGATTGCATTAATGTACACAGTATGCTATAAGAAATAAAAAAAAAAAAGAAAAGAAAAGAAAATCACAGGCCAATCTCCCTGATGAAATAGATGCAGCCATCCTCAGCCAAACACTAGCAAACCAAAGTCAGCACTGAAGATCATTCACCACAATCAAGTAGAATTTTTCACTAGGATGCAAGGATGATTCAGCACACCCAATTCAACAAACACGACACACCATGCTATTAGAATGAAGGATTGAAACCACATGAGCATCTCAATAGTTGCAGAAAAAGTATTTGACAAAATTCAACATCCTTTCCTGATAAAAACTCTCAACAAATTAGGTATAGAAGGCATGTATGTAAACATAGCCAAGGCCGCACATGGCCAGCCCCCAGCTAACACACTCAGTGGTGAAAAGTTAAAAGCCTTTTCTCTGAGAACAGGAACAAAATGCAGGCGCCCATTCTTACTACTCCTATTCAGTAGAGTACTGGAAATCCTAGCCAGAGTAATTAGGTAAGACAAATAAGCAAAAGGCATACAAATTGCAGAGGAAGGTGTTAAATCATCTGTGTTTACAGATGACATGATCATATACATAGAAACCCTAATAGCTCCACCATAAGACTATTACAACTAATGAGGGAATCCAACAAAGTTGCAGGATACAAAATCAACAGCATTTCCACCCATTAACAGTGAACTCTGTTCATTGAAACTGTGTCTCAAAAAAAAAAAAAAAGAATACACAATGGAATATGACAATGTCTTCAACAAGTGGTGTTGGGGAAACTGGATTTCCACATGCAGAGGAATGGCAATGAACTCCCATCTCACACCATGCACAGAAAATCAACTCAAAATGGATTACAGACTTTTGTGTAAGAACTGAAACCGTGAAACTACTAGAAGGAGACGCAGGGGAAAAGCTTCTTAACGTTGGTGTTGGCAAAGATTCCTTGAATATGACTGCAGAGCACAGGCAACAACAGTGAAAACAGGCAAACAGTCTTGCCTAAAACTAAACAGCTTCTGCACAGCAAAGGAAACAACCGCAGAAAAAAGTGTTTTCAAACCACATATCTGATTAGGGGTTAAAATCGAAAATACATAAGGAATCCAAATAACTCAGCAGCAAAAAAAAAAAAAAAAAAAAAACCCTGACTTTTCTACATGAGCAAATCATCTGAGTAGACATTTCTTAAAGACACAAAAGCCAATGGTAGATGACAAGGCTTAACACCACTGATCACTAAGGAGACGCAAATCAAAACCAAGACAAAGCATCACTTCGCACCTGTTAGAATGGCTGCTATGAAAAAACAGATGAATGCTGGCCAGGATGTGGGGACAGGGAGCCCTTGCTCACTGTTGGTGGGAATGTAAATGAGCACAGCCATCACGGAAAACAGAAGGGAGGTTCCTCGGCAGATTAAAATAGAAGCACCATGCAATCCAGCAATCCCGCGGCTGGGTGTGCATCCAGCGTGTGGAGAGTCTCACTCCCGCATTCACAGCAGCACTTCACGGCAGCCAAGACAGGGACCAACTCCGTGTCCATCAGCGGACGGATGGAGAAGGGAAGCGTGGTGCATTCACACATTCGCTGAACATCCAGCTTTTTAAAAGAGGGCAAGCCTGTCGTTTGCGACAACAAGGATGAAGCTGGAAGACACTGTAAAGTGAAATAAGCCAGGCACAGGAACACAAATGCCATGAGATCTGACTTAAATGTATTTCACCTAAAATAATGAAACTTACTGAAGCAGAGAGTGAAATGGGGCGGTGGAGAGACGCTGGGCCAAGGGGCACAGCCTCGGTCAGACCAGAGGAGTAAGCCGGGCTCCGCCGTACCTCACGGTGGCTGCAGGCAGTAATGATGCATCGTGTGCTTAAATTTTCTTGCCACAGAAGAGGTCAGTATGTGGGGATGGATATGCTAATGAGCTGGATTTAACTTCTTCACAGTGACACATACATCAAAACCTCACGCTGTGGATCCTAAGTGTATATGATTTGGGAACTGTCAACGTAAAGACAAAGAGAATAATCCCCAGGTCATTCTATGAGACTGACATAAATGTAGAGTTCAGTACACGTGCAGCAGTCGGAAAAGAAATGTCGTCAAGCCAGATCCACCAGTGAGAGTAAATTGTTACTACAGAGCACGACCACGTTGAGTTTACCCAGAAATGCAAGAGTGGTTCAATGCTAGAAAATCCACACGTGTCATTCATCATATTAACAGGTTAAAAGAGGAAAAACTAAGCCAGGTGCAGTGCTCTGTGCCCGTAACCCCAGCACCATGGGGGGCTGAGGCAAGAGGATAGCTGGAGACCATCCTGGAAAACCCAGCAAGACTTTGTCACTAAATAATAATAATAATAATAATAATAATGGTTAATTAAAGAGAAAAATAATCATCTCAATAGATGCAAAATAAAAAATCTTATGAAATTGAACATCTATCCAGGATTTTTTAAAAAGAACAACTGTGACTGAAACCTCGGCAAACTCCCTTAGTGTGATTAAGAGTATCTCAATAAACCTAAAATCAATATTCTTAATGCAGCAATGTTGAAAGCATTTCTTCTAAAATTAGGAGCAGAACACGACCACGTCTCATCAGCCCTGCACCAGGGGTGCCTCATGGTCAGACGAGGACACACATGAAAGCTGCTGTTGTTAGTAGTAACAGGACTATCTTCAAAGGAGACCCAAGCAAATTCTTAGGCAAATTATTAAAAATAATGAGAAATTGGCATTTGGCTGATTATATAGTTAATTTACAAAAATCACACACATTTCTATATACCAGCAACATGAAATTAGAAAATATAATTTTTTTAAAGAGACATTTATAGAAACAAATGAAAGTTTACATGTTTTGGAATAAATTTTAAAAATATCAAAGATACCCCTAGAGAGATCATTGTTGAAACGTGTTTGAGAGCATTAAAGAGGCACAAAGTAAGAGAGACCCATCACAGTCACAGACAGGGAGACTCAGCACCGAGGCTTCGGTCTGACCAAGTCCAGATTTAATGCAATGCCAGTAAAAACCCGGGTGTCACAGATGGGTTTTGACAAGGTAATTCTAAAATATATGTGGAAGGCCTGCGTGCAGTGGCTCATGCCTGCAATCCCAGCACTCTGGAAGGCCGAAGCAAGAGGATCGCTTGAGCTCAGGAGTTCAAGACCAGCCTGAGCAAGAGGGACACCCATCTCTACTAAAAATAGAAAAACTAGCCAAGTGTGCTGGCAGGTGCCTGTAGTCCCAGCTACTCAGGAGGCTGAGGCAAGAAGATCACTTGAGCCCAGGAGTGTGGTTGCTGTGAGCTAGGGTGACACCATAACATGTTAGCCTGGGCAACAGAGGGAGATTCTGTCCCCCAAAATAAACAAAATAAAATATATATGGATGAGCACAGTCCAGAATATCCAGGGTGCCGTTGGCACTAACAGGGGAGGTAGAGTCCAGCCCTACTGAGCTCATCCTTTAGCACATAAGTGTGCTGCCTCAGACAGCCAGGTGAGATGGTGCGGGAGAGGAGAGCTTCCAGGGGCTCAGTGACGACCGGACACAGAGCCACATGGAGATCACGCGAGCAGAGGGCCTGAGGCAGGGTGGCAGGGAGAGGAGGGCGGATCACAGGCCACACACATGAACCTAGGGATCAGCGTCTGGGTTAGAGCCCGCGTGTGTGCAGGCGTCCTCAGTCAGTAAGAAGGGGGAAAACCAAACAATCCAATTTTAAAAATGGGCAAAAGACATGAACATACTTTTCACAGAAATGAAACACAAATATAAACATATGAAAAATTCCAACCTCGTTAGTAATCAGAGAAATGCAAATTAAGACCACAATTAGATACTATTTTACACTCAGCAGACTGGCAAAAATTGAGGAGTGTGACAGTATTGAATGCAGGGTGGCCTGTGAGTGTCCTGAAGTGCAAGGACTTCTGTGGGACTCCATACCTTATGGCCATGCTGGACAGCAGCCCAGGTCTTCTGATTCCTGGCACCTCCACATACCAGGCCCCAGCAGCCATCCTGAACAGCAACCCAGAGACACCAGGCTCCTGCCAGGGGTAGATACGAGGGTGCCCCAAGCAGTGCTGCTGTTCTACCAAAAACTGGAAATGCTGTCTGTATCCACCGAGAGAAGGGGCAATGAATGATGATATAGCCATGCCGTGTCATTTTATGCATCAGTGAGAATTATGAACCATGGCTGCGCACAGTACATAGATGAGTCTCGGAAATAAGGTTGGATAAAGAAAAGCAAGCTTTGGAAGAATACTAATAATGGTACTCAATTTTCATGAGCTAAGAAATAAGCAAAGTTAAAAAATATATTATTTAGCAGTAAACACACTTTACCAGCATTGTCTGCATAAAATAATACAAAAGTGTGTAAAAAACACAAAGCAAGGAGATCTAAGACATCCAGTTTAGGAACAAGGTTCCAAACTGTCCCATACTGTCAGCACTTACTGACAGTGTAAGGATCAAGGAATGCATCAGAAAAAGAGCACAGGTGACAACACTAGACAGATGTCACCTCACGCTGCCTCTGAATGTGATGTCCAACTTCTCCACATCCCTAAAACCCACCGCTCCAGATTCTCATATGCTGATCCCACAATTCCAATTCCCAGATACTGCACAAAAGAGTAGGGGCTGGAGGTTCCCACAATCTCAGGCTCATCAGTCCTTGTCCCACAGGGCACCAGATGGGTATGTCCACCTGCCAAGAGCACCTGGTGGCCATCGTCCCTGGCCCTGGGAGGGCAGGCTGGCACCTGGCTCCCCCATGGAGGCAGACCCCTAATGGTGGCAGGGCCAGACTTCCCAGGACAGGGCCCTTGGAAGGGTCACGCTGCACTAACGAGCCAGGCCCACCTCTCAGACAAAGGCACACATGCTCCCAGTGGGGCCTGCCTGTCCCTATCTGAGGAGCCACCTTCTAAGCTGTTCCCAGCCCCACCTGCCAGGCCCTCCCTCAGCTCCTGAGCACTGTCCTGCTGGACCCCTCATCAGCCATCCTCCCAGGAGGCAGCCACTGAGAATGTCTGGCTGGGATGGAGGGCCAACTGACGGGTACAAATCTGGCTCTGTACGCTGGGAGAGCCCCTCCACTTGTCCACAACTCAGATCCCCGGTCTTCTGCACAGCGACTAGGGTGGCCTTGGGCTTCTCAAGGATTTGGGACGTGCAGCACAGCTGCCCCAGACAGGAGCCTGCTGAGTCTACACACAGAGCACGCAGTCTCTCTGCCTTTCAGGTGGCCAAAACTCATCTTTGCAAGAATTTCTACACATCTGTGCTATACTGGGCACATCGACAATGCCCTGGAAGAGTGGGACACCATGGTAAGCAGAGGTCGTCAGGAAGGCTGCCCTGCCAAAGGGCCTGCAGCTTTCATGCATCCATCCCTCTGACCCTTCACTCACTCTCATGAGTCCATCCCTCTGACCTGTCACTCCTCTCATGAGTCCATCCCTCTGACCCCTCACTCACTCTCATGAGTCCATCCCTCTGACCCCTCACTCACTCTCATGAGTCCATCCCTCTGACCCTTCACTCACTCTCATGAGTCCATCCCTCTGACCTGTCACTCCTCTCATGAGTCCATCCCTCTGACCCTTCACTCACTCTCATGAGTCCATCCCTCTGACCTGTCACTCCTCTCATGAGTCCATCCCTCTGACCCTTCACTCACTCTCATGCATCCATCCCTCTGACCCCTTACTCACTCTCACGCATCCATCCCTCTGACCCTTCACTCACTTTCACACATCCATCCCTCTGACCCTTCACTTAGGGAATGCTGCCCTCCCAAAGCACCTGCAGCTCTCATGCATCCATTCATCTGACCTTTCACTTCCTCTCATGTGTCCATCCATCGGACCCTTCACTCACTCTCATGCATCCATCATCTGGCCCTTCACTCAGAGACAAACACGTGTTTCTGCCTATCAGGTGCGGGATCAGTGGAGGCCAGGCCGTGTCTATGCATGCAGCTCTCTCCTCCCAGAGAAGCCCAGAAGGTAGTCCAGGACCAAATTGCCAGGGGATCCCTGAGCCAAGGCAGTCAGAGGTCGGCAGGGAGGAGCAGGAGATAGGGTCCACTAGTGGTACCTGGTGGAGAAGCCACTTCCAGAGCCCTCAGACCTATAAAGTCACCAGTGTGTGATGCCAGCCTGAAGGAGCAGCAGGTGTGAGTCTAGCTGGCCAGCGCCACCAGGTCAACAGAGCCCTGCACAGCATGGGGTTGGGGCTGCCCCAGAGAGCCTAGGTGGTGACATGTGGAATCCAAGATTATCCTCCATTCATTACACTGTGGGATTTGGGGCTTACCTGGGACCACTGGCCCTCCCTTGTCCCTGCCTTGTGGAATGGGAAGGTCTGTCCTGTGCCTGTCCCACCCTTGCGTATAGAAGCAGGTGACTTGTTGATGTCAAGGCTCACAGCTGCAGGGGAGCTGGCCCGTGCCTTAAATTTCACCCCTATGACCTTCAGGTAAAACGTAGACATTAAAGTTGCTGCTGGGACTGGGTGTGGTAGCTCACACCTGTAATTTCAGCACTCCAGGGGAAGGAGCAGGGAGGATCCCTTGAGCTCAAGAGTTCAAGAGTATCAGCCTGAGCAAGAAAGAGACCCTTATTTACCAGAAAAAAAAAATAGAAAAACTAGCTATGATTGTGGCAGGCGTCTATAGTCCCAACTACTCAGGAGGCTGAGGCAGAAGGATCGCTTGAGTCCAGGAGTTTGAGGCTGCTATGAGCTATAACACCGCTGCACTCCAGCTGGGGCAACAGAGGGAGACTCAGTCTCTAAAAAAAAAGTTGGTCATGGAAGAAGGAGTTAAGACTTTGGTGCTATTAGAATGTATTTTGCATGTGAGAAGACCCCATGAATTTGGGGCTTAGAGGTAGAATGCTAGGGTCTGCATATGTCCCCTCCAAAACTTAGGTGCTGCCACTGTGACAGTGTGGAGAGGCCATGAGGCTCCTCCACTGTGATGGGATTAAAGCCCTAATTGGGAGGCTTCTCACAGCACAGTGCCCAACTGCCTCCCCTTCTGCCTCTGCCAAGGGACGATGCACACAAAAGCTCTCACGGGACCAGATGCAGCGCCTCCATCGTGGACTTCCGGCCTCCAGAACTGCAAGAGATAAATTCCTGTTGTTTGTGGGTTGCCCACACAGGTGTCCTGTTACAGCGGTGCACAGACTCAGAGCACACTGAGGAGTAGGGTCGGCCCTCAGCAGGCCACCCGGGGTGCAAAGCACCTGGGAAGCTGTAGAGCTGGGTTGGAAGTGTGGGGCTCCTGTGTGAGCTGCTGGTGCTCTCTCAGACTCATACAAATGGTGCTTGGATAGTTCATCTCTGTTTGGCTCCAGGAATAAATGCCATCCCCAGGCTATACAAGGCAGTTTCCCAGCTGTGCCTGTGGGCCTGGCCCTGTGTGGCCACAGAGACGAGCACCATGTTCTCAGCGTGCAGACTGTCTGGCAGCCCTGTTTCCCTGCAGATGATACAGGCCTGGGACAGCCTCCTTCAGGGTGGCTGGAGCCAGGGACTGGCCAGTGTTTCACTGAGGTGGGGTTCCAGGGAGCCTGGGGGGCTGGACATGAGCCTGAGTCACAGGAGCCCCACACGGTGAAGTCATCCCCAACCTCCAGCACCTTGAATCACAGCCATCAGCTGCAGGTTCCTACAAGCACGGGCCATTCCCTGGGGAGGGACAGGTGAGGCCAGCAGTGTCCCCACTTGAATGGTGGGCACTTAGCTAGGGGGCACCAAGCACCAGTGCCCACATGGCTCCACCACTTAAAGGCCATGACTGTGCAGGAGGCAGCCTGTGGCCCTGAGCAAGGTGCCCACCTCTCTAAGCCTTGGTGTCCCATCCCTGATGGCACCACCCCACAGGTCGTGCTAAGCCAGACTCCTGGCCAGGCTCCTCTGCAGCCGGCACCGGGCACTCTTTATCGCAGTTACCCAAGCACCTCCACATTGGGCTGAGCCATGATTTATGGTACAAGGAAGGGGCTGCTGACCAGAGGCTGAACATGGTCAGCAATCCCAGGGAAATGACTGTGGACTTCCAGGCCTCTGGGATCTAGGTTGGGGAACTGGACTGAGGCCCAACACTGGCAGGAGCAGAGGCCCTCGGAGGAGGAGCTTGGGGAGGTAGGGGGAGAATCCATACCTCTGGTGGGCTGGGCAGTGCACAGGGCAGTCTCAGCCATGTGAGGAGAAGTAAAGGCCCCTGCCAGGGGGTTGCTGAGGTCGGTGACATGAGAGCTGGGCCAGCTAGGAGGAGGCTACTAGGAAAGGGACAAACTGCCCAAGGGGGAGAGGTACTGGGCAGGAGCTGGAGGAAAACTGACAGTGGAAGCTGGGAGTGGGGGTGGGACTGAGATGGCAGAGGGAGAGGGCGGTGACAGAGCTATCTGGAAACCTCCGCCCTTGTGTTTATGGTCTACCCCTCAGTCCCATGGTGTTCTGAGCAGCAGGCCCACCACATCTGGACAGCATGGGAAACGCTGTGGTCAGTTCTAAGGAGCAAGGGGGGCATTTGCTACTGCCATGTGGATGCTTCCTAAGCTCCTCCATCACCTTTCCCTCTGCCAAGAGTCCGGCGACCTCTGCCACACACCTGCCCCACCAGTCTGGGGCCCAGAGTAGACATGAAGGAGCAAGGCCACACCAGCTACTGGGGACAGGCAGCACAAGTGCAGGCTACACCTGGGACTTGGGGCCATTGCTACTGCAGCAGGAATGCGTGGGCTGAGGAGCCAGGGACTGCGTGACTCGCTCTGGTGGCAGAGGGCTGCTTGGCCCCCTGAGACCTCTCCTGGCCTCTCACTCCCTTCCTCAAAGTGGACCACATGGCTCTGAATGGCTGTTGCTGTGCGAGGCCCATGGCACAGAGGCTGGCAGCTTGGTGGCAGGTGTGCACAGAAGACATTAATGCCAGCAGGCCCTGAGCTGACAAGCCACGCAACAACAGCTCACGCTCACAGCCATGTGCTCGTCTCCATTCTCACAGCCTTTCTCCTGCCAGCGGCAAGAGCATTTTGAGGGAAAAATGCAAATTTGGGGGACATGAGGGAGCTCTTTGCCAGGCTAAAAATGGTGCTTTAATGAGGCCTCCCGCCCCTGGAGTAGAAGCAAGTTACAGCTCTGCGAGTGCTGAAATTTGGAGCGGTAGGTGCCAAGGTCTAATCCCTGCTTACGCATAATCCCGCTCCCTTTCCAAGCAAACAGCAATAGGGGCTGGACCACGGGAGAGGGAGGAGCAGCCGCCATAGGCAGGGCTTGCTACTGTACGGGAGCTTGCTCACCAGTGACAGCACCTGGAGCAGTTCCCGGTCTCGATCACAGACACCTCTTTGCTTTGGTTTTTCCTTCAGAACCTTCTCATCTGTCTCGTTGGTAGCAGCACCAGATGAACCCGAAGCAGTCACTAAGTGCTGGGAGCAGAGAGCATGGCGATGTGGCCCCGGACTCTGCAGACGTGGGAGGGAGGCAGGGCTGACAGTCACAGAGCTGCTCACAGGCGGTGCGGGCAAGTGAGCCTTGTGGAGGGCCAGTCCCAGGTCTGTTTTGTGCAGCAGAGGGAGCCTGCTGGGAATGCCTGGCACACAGACCACTAAGGAATGGCTGTCTCCCTTCCTGTGCCTCTCTGGAGTAAGAAGGCGAATCCTGCCCACCAGGCCTGACGATTAACCCAGCATAGGTGGCAGAAGGAACAAGGGGACTCAGCGTCAGCCAGTCACAGGAGCTGCCCATGGTGCTGAAGGCTTCTATGGACCCACTAGCCTGGCTGGGGCTAAGGTGCCTGTTTAAAGGATGAGAATACCAAGACCCAGTGTCACACAAGAAAACAAATGGTGGGTTCAAGCCCAAGTCACCAGAGCCAGATCCAGGCCCCTCTCACATTCCTCGTCACCTGCTTTTAAGATTTTAGCTCCCCAGACACTGTGTACTCAGGAGCCTGACCCTGCCTCCTAGCCACCACCAGCTCTGGGCT
This sequence comes from Galago senegalensis, assembly GCA_963575145.1. Taxonomy (NCBI): domain Eukaryota; kingdom Metazoa; phylum Chordata; class Mammalia; order Primates; family Galagidae; genus Galago; species Galago senegalensis. Next base: position 47,922 of record CAUYTI010122654.1, on the reverse strand, counting down.
CGTTTCAGGTAGGGCTGAAAAGGGGGAAGTTAAGTCCCCCAAAAAGCCACACTAAGAAAGAAGCTGATTCTTCCTGATCCTAAGATACGAGGAGGCCAGGAGGAAAGGTTGCCACACGTGGGCCCCTTCTCTAATGCCCCTCCTGTCCCTGTCCCCACACATCCAGTGAGAACAGGGCCCACAGGCAGCTCGGGACAGTGACAAGTCTCCCAATTAGGGTGTGGCACACACCTGTCCATCCCAAGTGGCGCTGCACTGCCACTTCTGACTTCTCAAAGTGCCAGTTAGGCCTGTGGAGCGTTTCCACCTGAAAACAGGCCTCGGCTCATTAGAAGGCCCTTCATGTCCAAGGGTGCTGACTCTGCAGCAGTGCCTGGGCACTCCCTGCAGAGCTGCCCTTGGAGAGAGAGCTTGTTCGATGTCTGGGAAATCTGTTGTTTCCCTCTCTGTCAAGAGGTAACCAGACTCACTGCTGCGTCCTCCCCAGCAGGGCTAACGATGCATGGGCAATGGTGCAGGAGGTACTGGCCTCTGGGCCCTGGGTTTTACCCCAGCTGTGCTGCCCACTGCCTGTGTGAGGAAGGCCAAATCGCCAAACCTCTCTGGGCCCCCTTTCCCAGTCTGTGAAGGACAGCTGGAGACCCTGCCTGCCTGGACGTTCTGGGTGGTGCCGGAGGAAGCAGAGCAAGTGCCCACACTGGGACCCCGACAGTTACCTGTGGGGGTTTCATGCAGGACTCCCAAACTCAGTGAAGGGGACACTTTCTAGATGAGGAATGGGCAGTTTGCATAGTGTTAGGATTTTGTCGGAAGTCTCACAAGTAACAACACAGCCAGGACTCAGGCCAGCACTGTGAAGTCTGGGTGCCCTCCTGGCAGTGCTGGGATAACACTACAGGAGACTACTGCTCCATATGCTGCCATCATGGCTGTCCTCATCCCTGTGGAGCTTGGAAGTGGTGACGTCAGTACCCAGCTGCCATCCCGGCTCCTCTGTGTGCTGGGTAGGTCGCCTGACCCCCTGCCCCTCAGCCATTTCATCTCTATGAGGGATTAGTTCCTTTCCTACTCTGCCTCCCTCCCAGGAGAGGTATAAGGCTCAGCTGAGTCATGTGTGGACACAACTGTCCCCCACTAGGTCCTGCCCAGGGCACAAGGCCCAGCTCCCTTCCCTCACCTGCCCACTGTTACTCCCAGCCGCCCTTCTAGACCCAAGACCAGACTGGATGGTAGGGCAGGGAAAAGATGCCAAGCCTTTTCCAGAAGACAGAGACGATAGCATGCAGATATTCCTGGCTTTTCACTTAGACAGCAATAAAACCCTCTGTGGCTCCTTTTCACCTTCCTTCATGGCAGAAAATGCAGAGAACCATGGGCTCTGGCCCCAGGAGTCTAGCAGTGGAAGCCTGGCAGCGTGTTAAGCTTTTTAATGAAACCATCTATACCTGTTTACAGTAGGCAGGGCCCAGACAGCCACATTCCACTGCACCCTCCAGGCACCAGAGTCTGCCCAGCTCCCCAGAGGCCTTACTGGCCACCTTCCTGGCACAGAGACCCTCTTTGCTCAGCCTTGCCCTGAGGCCTCCTACTAAAGCCTGAAGAAGCCATCAAATCAGCCCAGGGGAAGGACATTTGACCACCAACCCACTCTGGACCTTTTGAGTCCACAAACAGACCAAGTTACCTACTGAGTCTCTAGAAGGCCCTGACCCTTAAAGGACCCTCTCTGGGCAACTGGGTGGGTTTGCACCCTCTGGTCTCATCTCTGGAGGTCCTGCCCTGAACTGCCCTGAGCTGCCCTGAGCTGTGCCCCCACAGTCCTTCTATTGGGGCAGCATTCTTTGGTCCACTTCCTGGTGATGGAAGAAGTGTTGAGGCATCAGAAAAAGCATCAGAGAGACCTGAGTGCAAATCTGGGTCCTGCCACTTGCTGGTACATGATTTGGGGCAAGTCTTAGCCCTTCCTGAGTGCAGTACAAGTCACTTCCCAGGGTGGCTGTTGGGATGAGAAGGGGGGGAGGGTTGAGAGCCTGCAGCGGCTGTGCTGTGCTCTGGTGGCTCTGTGACTGAAGCTCTGTGCCCCACACCTTCCATTGCTTTGTACTGCCCTGTGCCAAACTCCCCTCCCCCCGCCAGCAGGTGCTGGACACAGACTCAGAGCCCTGTGCTGACTGCCAGTTGATACAGAGACACAGACTATGCCACTCTTGAGGAGTTGGAGGCTGTGACAGGAGGGGGAAGACCATTAATGCAGAATTTAGTGCAGCCAGTAGGGACCAGGCAGCTCCTTCCACCAGTGGCTGGAAGGAAAAGAAATAGTTTGGGACACTGCTCTCACCCCTGGGAGCCACTGAATGAGATACAAGTATTGCAAAGACAGAGATATCCTCTTTTTCCCCATTCTCCCACTGCTTTGTACAGTGACTAGTATGGAGGACTCAATTGCCGTCACCATCACCACCACACCACCACACCACCATCACCACCACCATCTCCACCACCTTCACCATCACCACCACAACTATTACTATGGTTGCCAACATCATCACCATTACAATCAACACCACTAACACTGTAACTACCACCTTCATCATCCACAGGCCAACACTATCATTGTCACCACTGTCACCTCCACCAGCAGAAGTCCCTGCTAAGTACTTCCAGGTTGCTAAAGCAACCCTGGGGTACTGCCATTATACACATTTTAGAGGATAACAATGAGAAGGAGAGAGATTAAGCCACTGGGAAAAACTGCAAACCAGTCATTGGGAAGCTGGGACTACAGCCTGGTTCTGTCTGCCTCAGGGATAGTCTTTGTTTTTTAAATAAACACTAGCAGCCACCCCTACCCAATTTCTCAGGAGCAGATGAGGACAAGGTGCTGGGGCTACCCCTGTGGTCCAGGAGGGCACCACTGCTCTGGGCCTCAGGTACTGTAGGGAACAAAGACCCATTTGCATGCAATTTGCATACAGCTACTGAAAATAGGCCCAGCCCACCCCCCACTCCAAAACTGCTCTGTTTCTGCCTTGAAAGGGATCTTCCTATGCACACCTACTCATCTCCCAGTCACCCTAGACACAGACACCCTGACATGGGGTGAGGTCTCCTTGTCATCGCTCTCTGAAGACCATCAATGCAGAATTTTCCTCTCCTGGCTCAACCCACTTCAGGGGTGACCCTGGACAAGGACCTCCTTTCCCTGATTGCAGCTCTCCCACCAACTGGAGCTCTCAGGACAGAAGGGGAGGGTGGGCACAGTGAGGTCCCCTGCAGGGCTCGTACAGAGGGCCCCTCTGGTGGGCAGGGGCCAACCATAAGTCTAAGCCATCCTGGACAGTTGGGCTCATAGCCAAAGCATCTGGGCTGGGCAGGACACTAGCACCTGCTTCCTGGAACACCCACCCCCCCCCCCCACTGCCCAATCTGGAGCCTCTGGGAGCCCCCTCCCTCCTCTAAGTCACCATCTTCCGGAAGGATCCCCAAACCCTACCACTTCCATCAACTGTCCCTTTGCTTCCTGCTTAGACAAATGGGGCAGCTCTCTGCAGGGCCAGGGGTTCAAGCTGTCAGGCCAGGAGGGAGCAGTTTGGGAGGGGGCCTAGAGGCCAGATACCCTTGGGGAGAACTCCAGGGTCCTAGGGAGCAGAGTCTTGGGCCCCTCTGAAGGCCCCTGAGCAGCTCCCTGGAACAGGGTGGGGTTGGAGACCTAGCCCTGGGGGTGCTGCTCTTCTTCTGCCCACTACCCAGCTGTCCCCTTTCAGCCACTCAGCTGCCTCCTGAAGATGCAGCACCATCTGCAGCCCACGTGTGGGGCAGGGCCCCATCTTGTGCTCCCAAGCTCTGCCCTGTAGGTGAGCAGTGTGCCCATATACACAGGCACGCAGGAATCCTCACATGCACACACACACAGTGTGTCACACACAGGTGCACATGCATGTACACAGACACTCCTCCACACACACCAAGTGCACACCAGGCCAGCCTCCCAGGTGCCCTGAGAGAGTGCCTTGTATCTTGGACAAGGCTCTTGGTCCTCATGGCCTCAGCTTCCCCATCTGTGACAGGCCTCATTGCCAGCTCATTGTCACCTCCCCTCCAGGCCTCACTGCACTCCCCAAGCTGTCAGGGGGGTGATCTGCTCCTCCATCTTTCCAGGTCACTCCCTACTCCCTCCTTCCAGCCGTAGTGATAGCCTCCATGCTGACCTGGCCCCCATGCCAGCATTAACTTAGCTCCTCTCTCTGGCAGTTCCCACTGGGCCTCAAGAACTCCAGACCCTAGTCTATACAACAGTGGCGTCAGGGCCAGCTACCCCAACCAGTTCCTCCCACAGCCTGACCTCAGCATCTGGCCTGGCCATCTCAGGCAGGTGGCCATTTGTGTTGATGGCACAGCGGGAAGGACACAGGTGAGCAGGCAGCAGAAAGGACTGCTGGCCCAGCTCTGAGGACATTACCCACCTTTCTCTGAGCTGCAGTCTGTCTGTGAGTCACAAAGGGGAGTAAGAGCTCCATCTGGTACGGCTGGACAATCCCTGACACCTGTCCATGACACCCTTCCTCAGGTCCTAGCCAGCTGCAGCACCCATGGCTATTTCTGAGCTCACCTCAGAGACCCTGGAGCCCACCCAGCTCAGAGCCCGGAGGGCCTCAGGTGTAGATCAGGGCACAGGACTGGGGGTGTGCAAGACATGAGCCATAACCCAGGTCCTGGGCACCCTACGTCCATATTCAACCAGGCAGCCATCAGCCCACAGTCACAAGGAGGCTGGGCCATGAGCCGGGCCTTCTAACTCTGAAGTTGGTCCTGAGTCACCAAGGACACTGTGAGGTGGGAGAACTGAACTGGGGGAGGGTCTGTTGAAGATGAGCCCAGGGTATTAAAGAGACTATCAGTCTGGTACTTACATGCCACTCAGCACAGGCTGGTTCAAATCTTGGCCCAGGGGCATTTTCCTGCTCAGGATCCTCCTGGCCGGTCAGTGGGCACAGCCTGGAGCCTCCATGGACCAGGGAGGACACAGCCTCTGGGGCTCTAGGCCTAAGAGGGCCGAGTTCAGCCTGGGTCACCCTGCCCGCCCACGTCCCCACAGCCGTCCTCTACAGTGCCTGGGAACACAATTCACATTTACATGTCTCAGCAGACTGAGGGAGAGAATCTATAATAATCTGATCACGAAATGAGATTCTCTAGTGTTCTCTGTGCCTGGGGATAATGCACACAGCTCAGGCCTCAGTAAAATCCAATTCCTGTTTATTTAACCTGCTTGGCCTCCAAATTAAAAGGCAGCCTCATCCATCCCAGTACCGCTCAGCTCCTGCTCCCCCCTGTATCCCGTCCCCGCAGTTGGGCCTGAGGCCTCACCCAGCCTGCTGTCCTGCCTGGGACACAGCCCTGCTGGCTCTCAGGAGTGCTAAGAAGGCAAAAGTAAGGGAGATGGGAAGGCGACTTAGTCCAACACCTTCCCCTGGGGCACCTGGTAGATGAGTCACCAACTACCGGTGAAGGTTGCTGAGACAGGAATCTTGGCCTTCCGGAACCTGAAGACAGCAGATCAAAGCCCCACACATGCTGGCCAGGTGCCCTCAACCTCAAAGGCTTGGCTCACTCACCGCCTGCACACCCCACCCACTCTGCTTGGCTTCCAAGCACTGGCCCCCTCTCCCCAGGTCTCCCTCTCGCCCTTAGCTCAGTTCAAGTGCCTCTTCCTCCAGGAAGCCTCTCTTGATTGCCCAGAGCTGATGGACAACTCCACTCAGTCTCTCAAGCCCTGAGCCCAGAACCTGGCACTCGGCAGGCATCCAAGAAAAGCATGTGACATTTTGACCTGGTCCAAACCTCTGACTTTCCAGAAAGGAAAATAGAAACAGTAAAATTATCACTTGGGGCTGAGCAGCAGAAGCTCCATAGTATAGAGGAGAAGGAAAAGAGGAGGGGAGTGGCAAGGAAAAGTAAAGCACAGATGAGCCAGCCAGGGCAGCTGGGGCTGGGCCAGGGACCCACCCTTGAGGGCACTCAGCCCTCCCGGCTCAGGGCACACACTGGCCAGGGTCCACAGCTGGGAGGCAGTGGGTTCCTGGCTAATCCTGCCTTTTGCTGGACATGGAGCAGCTCAAAGGCCCAACCTCCCTGGCCATCCTCTGCCCCAGCCTCATCCCTTTGTACCCCTAGCACTGCAGACACCTTATTTCTGCAGCTTTCTGGATCACCCAGCCAACTGAGCCCCCACAAAGCCAGTCCTGGCCTCAACAGAGCCTGGACAGAACCTGGATGGGGGCAGGAAGCTCTCTGCTACCCACCCTACAAAGCTGATGCCCTGAGGAGAGAGAAGCTGCAGCCCTGGAGCAGACACGAAATCCTGCCCCTGAGTCAGAGCAGACCTCCTGGGGCTGAGGACGCTGAGCACTACCCATTGCAAGGGCTGGGCATCCCTTGCTTTCTAGTTGCTTAATAATGGTGACAGTTCCCAGCACACAGTGGGCCCTGAGGACCAAAGGCATCGATTCAGGTATGAGCTGAGGGTGTGGCTGCCAGAGTCAGGGGGCAGCAAGGCCACCATCCTGGCAACAGCCCCGAGGCAGAGTGGTCCCTATTCCCCTTTTCTGGCCTTCCTACTTAACCAGGCACCAGCAGAGAGTGGGCCCCACCCTGCCCCTGCCCAGCCCCCAGCAGAGCCTGTCTGTCCTTCACAGCTGCCTTGCAGAGCACAAGTAGCAAGTGCCAGTCAGTGCCTCGACCTCAGGGTCCAGCAAGTGCAGTCTCAGGGTAAGGGAGCCCTGGTGGTCTCCAAAGTGCATGACACTTTAACCTAATCAAATAAATCTGCCCGGGGCTGGCATGGGGTAAAGGGGGTCACAGGCTGTTCAGGGCATCTCCCAGACAGCTGCTCCTTCTCACAAAGGGGACCAGGGGCCAGCCTGCCCTCAGGCCCCACCCACTGTCACCTGTCAGTCCATCTCACAAGAGCACAGTGCCAGGACAGGGGCCCACTGCACCCACATCAGAGTCCCCCATGGCCCCCACGGCATCCACGCCCTGCTCAGACCCAGTGTCCCCATGTTAGGAATACATGGTCTCCACTTTAATTCCTCTTGTTCCCAACGCCTTCATTCTCTAAAATAAAGTTTTATAACCAGTTTGCCAAATTCCTTGAAAAGCACTATCAGAATTTTGACTGGAATTTTGTGGGACCTATAAATGGGTCTGGGAGAACTGACGTCCGGTTCATGACCACGGTGTGTGTGTGTATGTGTATGCATGTAAGTCTTTCTAAATGTCTTTTAGTAAAGTTTTACAATTGTCTCCATAAATATTTTCCTCCCATTTTGTTATATTATACATTATATTTTTGTTGCTTTTATAAATGGTATATTTTAAAATACAGCTTTCCTATTGACTATGTACACAAACGCATTTGATTCTAACACTTTGATTTTAGACAAAACTACTTCACTAAACTCTCTTATAAATTCTACTAATTTGTCCAAGAGTTCTTTTTAATGAATAAAGACAGTTCATGTTTCTTCCTTTCTAGTCTTTCTACATTATTTCACCTTATTTTTTACTGAGCTAGCTAGTCTTGTCAACTTATTCTTTTTTAAAAGGTGCATCATTAATATTTACTGTTGGGATTTTGGTAGTAATCTTTATCAGTTAAGAAAATTCTTGTCTTTTTATTTTGCCAAGTTTTTTTTTTTAATATGAATGGGTATCCAATTATACCAAATATTTTCTCAGGACTTATTAAAATGATCATTTTTTAATTTATTCTGTTAATGTTGAAATATATTTATAGGTTTTGTGTTTATTAAATGAATAAATGGATGAGTAACCAACGACAAATCACATTGGTATAATTCCCTTTCTATAAAGCCAACTTGGTCAGGCGGCCCTGTCTTTCTAAACATTTCTGGGTTCAGTGTGCTAATGTTTTATTAATGATCACTACCTTTTATTCATGAGGTGGACTGGTCTATAATTTTGCTTTCTTTACACGGCTGTCTGTGGCTTTGGCCTCATCCTATGCATTAGGAATTTTCTCCCTCTTCCTATTTTTTGGAAAAATTGTGTAAGATTAGATTGCTTCCTTGGAAGTTGGGTGGAACACACTTTAAGAACCATCTGGGCTTAGAGTTTCCATTATGAAAAGGACTTTCCCTGCTGATTCAGTTTCCATGATGGCTACAGAGCTATCCAGGCAACTCACTCTTGAGTCAATGTTGGCAAATTATACTTTTCTAGGAATCTGCCCATATTTTTTTCTAAATTTCCAAATTCGTTGGCATAAAGTTATTCCTGGAATTCCTTATTTTGGAGTTTCTGCTCCTTTTCTCCTGGATTAACCTTACTAGTGGTTTGTCTGTTTCAAGGGTCTTTCCCAGGAACTAGCTTTTGGCTCTGCAGAGCCTGTTACAACTTTTAACATTCTGCTCTTATCTGTACAATCGTCTTCCTTCTCATTTCTTTGGGTTTAGTCTATGGTTATTTTGCTTTTTAAAAAAAATCTCTTTTAAATGTCTTAATATTTGAATTTTCAGCTTCTGTCTTTTGTAGTATAAGCACTTTAGGCTGTGAATTTCAAGTAACTCACAAATTTTGATAGGCAGTATTTTCATTATTATCCAATTATGTCTTTGTGTATAGCCACTAATTCATATATCCATTAATGATTTCATCTTTGACTTCTGAATTATTCAAAACTGCTTTCAAATTCCCAAAAATTCAGTGACTTTTTTGATTTTTTTGCTCCTTGGATTTATGATTGCATTTTTCTAACAGCATTTTCTAATAACTGCAGTGTTCTATGTATGATCCTTTGAAATTGTTGACAATTGCTATATGACCTAGTCTGTGGTCAAGATACATACACGCTCCACGTGCTTGAGAAAACCAATGTTCTGTGTTTAGCTGAGCGTTGGCATTACAGTCTGCTGCATCTCCACCAACTTCTTGCCTCCATTCCCCATCAATCGCTGAAAAGGCTATGACGAACTCTCCACTCTCACGAAGGACTGACCAATCTCCATCTGTAGTTCCATCTGTTTTTGCTTTACTTATTTAAAGTTATTAAGCACAAGCAGGTTTAGGGTTTTTCATGCTCCTGATAAGCCAAACCCATTAAAGAGTGATTCTCTTTATCTTTATCATGTAAGTCCATTTTGTCTACAATTAACGTTGCCACCCACGCTTTCCTCTGCATAGTGTGACTGGTATATCTTTATTTGCACTTTACAAGTCCTGACATTTTAGTGTCTCTTGTGAATAGCAAACATGTTATTTTTTCTCTCTCCAATCTGACAGTTCTTGACTTTTAATGACCTCTTTTAATCTGTTTTTATTTTGTTTACTGGACAAAAGCTTGCTTTGTCTTATATTTTTCTTACATGCTATTTGTTTCTCCTTTTTACCACCTTTTTTTGTTTGTTTTTCCTTTTCCTTTTTTATTCAATAAAGATTTTTGTTTAGTTGTATTCTTATTCCATTTTCACCGGTTTGTATGTTTCATACCATAATACTGTTCTTCAAGGGGTCACCCTTTGGCTTGAGTTTTATTTTAATGTGTTTATTGTCTACTCATCTGTCATAGTTCTGTGATCAAATTACAGCCTGCCCCGCCACCAAGGGAACTTTCAGCATCTTCTTCACAAGTGCAGCCCCGCCCAGCCCACATCCCTCACCCTGGCAACCATCACTGCCTCTTTTCCATCTCTACGGTTTTCACTTTTCAAGACTTTTGTTGCTAAGCACAATGCCTTTAAGAGTCATCTGCGTTGTTGGCATTTTTAAGTTGTTTCCTTTTCATCCCTGAGCTGTGCACCTGTCATTGCCTGGACTTACCACAGTTCACCATCCACCTGCTGATGGGCATCTGGGTTGTTTCCAGCTTAGGGCCATTACAACTAAAGATGCTATGAATACCTTCATGCAATCTTTTGCATAAACATGAGTCTTTATTTCTCCATAACAAATGCCCAGCAGTACAACTTTTGGGGTCACCCAGTTAAGTATTCTGTTCACCTTAAGAAACTCTCACACTATTTTCCAGAGTGGCCGTGCCAGTTTTCATTCCCATCAGCAGTGTATCCGTTTCTCTGTGCCCTTCTATCTCTTATTTAGTCATTTGACTAGCTATGTTGCAGTATGTCGTTATGATTTTAATTTGCATTGCCCTAATAGCTACTGACGCTAAGAATCCTCAGATGTGTTTATTCTTCTTTGGTGAAGTTTCTGATAAAGGTTTTTTTGGCCCATTTTCTAATTTAGTTTTTTGTTTTTCTCACTGTTGAATTTACAGAACCCTTTGTATATTCTGGGTACAAATCCTTTGTCAGATACGTGATTTGTAAATATTTTCTACTAGTCAGTGGTTTCTATTTTCATCCTCTTAACAGGATCTTTTATAGAGAAGTTTTCAATTTTGTTGAAGAAATCCTCGAATTTTTTTTTTAAACCATGGATAGGTTATTAATAGGTGCTAAGATTAGTCAATGTCTAACTTCTCTGCAAATAATAAACTCAGAATACTTCCACAACCCTTCCCAACACATCACATTATACACTTGCCGTTCTATCCTTCCTAAAAATTTAATCCTACAAATTAGACATTCTAGTCATTGTAGACTTCTTATCTTAATGGGCACTTGATTTTACTTACATATTCATATTTCTTGGTTTACTATTCCTCTCGCATTACAGATCTGCATTCTGGGTTCATATTCCTCTACCTCAAAGTCCATCCTTGAGTGAAAGTCTATTAGTGGTAAACACTAGCAGTTTTTATTAAGATTGTGTATCTATATTTTGCTTTTGTTCTTAAAAGATAGTCTTGCTGGTTGCAGAATTCCAAGGTGACAGCAACTTTCTTTCCCTCAAACCTTTAAGGGTGTCACATTTTCTGGTTTCCATCGTTGATGTAAAGTGAGCGGATCACATTCCTTTCCTTTTTCTTCCTCACTGCTTAAGAGGCCCCCTCTTTCCCCATGGTGTTCTGTAGTCTCCCCATGTCCTGTCTAGGAATGTGCTTCGCTCTCACTGCTCAGCACACATGTGCTGCCTGAGTTTGTGGAATCACAAATCTCGTCAGAAATGGCCTCTGTTGTTCCACCAGCTGACTGGTTCTCCTCTTCTGGGACTCTGGGTGGATCTCATCAGAAACAACCTCTGCTGTTCTGCCAGCCAGTTGGTTCTCCTCTTCTGGGACTCTGGGTGGATGTATGTTGGATTTCTAGCTCTACTTTCTACATCTCTTAATTTTTGCTTACTTCTATTTTCTTCCCTTTTTGTGCAACACTGAAATTCTTTTAGAAACCTTCCATTTTGCTATTTCTCGCTTTATCTATGACCAATATGTTTCTTAGTCTATCCCTCAAGTTCTCATTTCTGAAATAAGGTATACTTGATCCTTCTCAGGTCCACCTGATCACTTTTGATAATCCAGCCCTGTGGTTTCATTTTATTTTAAAGAATATTTCATAGAAATTATGTTACGTGATTAATCCCAATGGCTGATGTCCTCTGGGGACTTAACTGCCCTGTTGTCCTGCTGCTGTTGGTTCTCCATCCCGACTGTTGCCCAGCAGCACACCCCATTACGGGCTGGGACTTCTGTGGTTTCCCCCCAAGGCCTAACTAGATCTTTTCCCAGAAAGGACCTTGTTCTTGTGTTCAAGACTCACAGGAAGATCTGCTGCTGCTTTCATTCTTAGGGAAAATCTGCCTCTTCTCACTGGCTGTCCACTCTAGCGTGTTTGATAGGGATGGGGGAAGGAGTGAGAGGCTATCTTGGCTATCTTGCCCATTTCCTGCAAGCCATCAAAATGTTTAAAATCATTTTTTTTCTAACATCAAACTGTCTTACTGTGGCAGAGCCCTTCAAATTGTGTCCACCATCCACCAGGAGTAGGTCTACCCAGCTTTCCTCATTCCCTGAAATCCAAGGATGGGGGAGGTGGCTATGCTCACTTTAGCTCAGAGGGATATGAAAACACCCTTGCTCACCTGCGAGGGCCTAGGGAAAGGGCATAAACATGGAATCTGAAAACCTGGTTTCAGGCCTGCCTCTAGCAATCTCTGTGACCCTAGACAGGACTCCGGCTACTCCACTGTCCTGGGCTCTCAGGTCTGTAGAACAGGGAACTTGGTGAAGTACTCTGGGCTCTCTAGCTCTGATGGAAATCATCCTGGCTACTAGCCTAGTCTGTCTTTCCTGAAACACACTATAAAAGGCCCTGCAGTCAAACTCCACCACGGACACCACAGAAGCATCTCTTGCAGTGGTCACTGATGTCTTCTCTATGCCCCAGGTGAGGTCCTTCTTGTCTGCAGCACATGATGCTGACAGCTACCCCCAACACCCGCCCCCAGCTCCTGGTGCTGCAGCTGACCTGTCATCTCCCCTCCTCCTCTCAGACTGCTCCTTCTCTTCCCTTTGCTGACCTGTCCCAGTATCCCAGATGGGAACTCCCAGGGCGTTGTCTCAGGCCCTTTCTTTCTCAGGCCACATGGTCCCTAGAAGGGCCCCATCTGCCAGAGCTTCCACAAGCCCCTTTATGGAAATAGACTCTTGCCCATGGGATAGGCACTCACCTGAGCCTCCCCATCAGGGAGCCTCCCTACAGGCATCTGGCACCAGGACATTGACACTGACCCTGCCTCCCTTAGTGACTTCCCCTTCATAACCATCCTCCTTGCGTACTCGTGTTCAAAATTTGAGCTGCCTGGGGGACAGACACAAAAAGTGCAGACTCTGAGCTGTTGGTCTGGATCCATCTGAAACCCCACTGGGCAGTTAAACAACGTCAGGGTTTCCCAGCTGCCTCTTCCTCACTATTCATGGAAAACAAAAGCTCTGCTCTTGATTGGCTCTTGCTAAAACCGGACCACAGTCCCCTTCCTAATAGGCCTCAGGCCATCCCTCACCCTATATTCACAAGGCGCTTCCAGACCCAGGTCTGAGAGGGACCCTGCTCCTCCCACCTCTAAGTATCCCTGCCCTTCTTGTGTGCTGCCTGCCTCCCTGTGCGCCTCCCCAACTGCTAGGGCCCCATGGACAGCCACCTGCTGTCCCAGTCATGCTCATGTCTGGCTTCTAATCATCTGGCCAGCACAAGCAGTGACCTGGAAGACAGAGGTCACTTTAGTGGCAGACAGACCAAGACTCACCCATCCTGCCCTGACTTCGAGCCCCTGCTCCTCAGCCACAGGCCCAAGTGGAGCTGGTTTTCCCCACCACGACCCTTGATTGCTCTCTGTCTGCACTATTTCTGTCTCCTCCTCCCCATCACTGACTACTCTGCTGGTCTTACTCACCACTACCACATGGCCTTTAAGGCCTCTGCTGAAATGTCCCATCTTCAAGGAGACCTCCCCAACCCTGGACCATGCAGGCCCCAGCTCTGTCAGCCCTTGGTTTGGCAAATTGTAGGGTCCCCACCCAAACCATGCAAGCCCCAGATCTGTTAGCCCCTGGTTTATTAGATCCTAGGGTCCCCACCCAGACTATGCAGGCCCTAGCTCTGTCAGCCCCAGGTGTGGTGGATCACAGGGTCCCCACCCAGACTGTGCAGGCCCCAGCTCTGCCAGCCCCCAGTTTGGCAGATCACTGGGTCCCCACCCCAGCACCCATTCCCTTTCCTTTTTAGTAACAATATCCCCATTTGGGGCTAAAACTATATATTTCCAGCTTCTATTTCATCTAAATTTGAGCATTTGACTAACCCCTAGGCAAATGACTGAGATGCAAGCAGAGATGTCTTTCAGGGCAGTGGGTGTGTTCTTGCTCATTTCCTCCCTCCATCTGCTACCTGGAATATGAATGTGATGGTCAGAGTCCTGCAGCCATTGTGGGCCATTAGTGCCATGATGGAGAATGGATCTGAAAGGGACCTGAGTCTCTGAGGACTGTGGGGGCAACCTTGCCAGCTCTGGGTTATCAACCTCCAGATATACTTAACGTGAGAGTCACAATGTCGGTCTTCTCTAAGATCAATTACTCTTTTAAGTGACACAGAACTTTGTCAACTATATATTTACTTGCTTGGTTATACTTTTTGCAGTGCACTACGAAGAGAGGCTTCTTGCCTACCTTGGTTGCTTCTGTGTTATCTGCACTTATTAAGGGGTCAGGCTAAAGGACAATCCTGACAGATACCTTGAGGTATCAAGGTTCAATGTGTGACCAGAACATGTAACTGGGCTGGGAACATGTTGTGGGACCAGATCAGAGCTGTGAGTGACCAGGGTCAATGCTCAGTATATAACTGAAGTAAGGACACAGTGTAAGAAGAGGATCAGGGCTCAGTGTGTGACCAGGATCAGGCTCATTCTGGGACTAGAGTAGGGAATGTGTCCACGGCAAGACTGTAACACAAGAAGGAAAATGCTCATTACCATAAGAGAGGTCAATGTCAACCACGATGAATGTTTATAGTGGACGAGAACCAGAAGGAGATTTACAAAGGCTTCTTGGATGGGGTGGTTTAAAATAAATCTGGATGTTAAGGGTAGAGAATGGCTTTCCTGGGGAGGGATCCATTTGAGTAGAGGCCCCCATGCATGCAGAATAGAGCCATGGAACCCATAGAGGGAGAAGAGTGTGAAACAGGGCCAGGCCACATTCAAAGACAGCTGGCTGTCTGGCGTCAGTCTGGGGTCTTTCATAGACAGCAGTCACTGACACTGGGCCGTGTGAAGAACAGCTCAGGACCAGGCCCCACTGGCTCACCAAAAAGGCTGCAGGCTGACCCTCAGGCCCCAGGTGGCCAGGCTGGCTCCCACCTCCTCTTCTACTGGCACCCAGATGGTAGCCACCCAACCTGTGTGGCCACAGATAGTGCCTTAGCAAGCAGGAACAAGGACAGGAGGTGGCGCTGCCTCCCCTGCAGGGGCTCCCAGAGTCAGAGGTAGTGATGGTGAAGAAAGGCCCAGAGCCTAGCAGGTGGTCAGGACTCCCCCTAGGGGGGCTGAAGCAAAGGCAGAGCCAGAGAAAGCAGCAGGTTCCAGCTCATTTACTGTCATCATCGTCGGCATTATCACCTTTTTTGTTATTTTATGTTCACGTAAGAAAAATACTTTTTGCCAAAAAAAAAAAAAAAATCTACAGGTACAAAATGGCATCCCACTCCCATATAGTGCCAAGTAATATATACGCCTATATGCCTACACTCATATTTATAATAACAGATATAAAATTGGACAGAAATGACTCTGGCCCACAGGATGGGCTCCCTGGGCAGAGTAAGGCAGAACTGCAGGAGCCCAGCCCCTCGTCTGCATGCCACCTGAGAGACAGGCCTCAGGCATCACTCCAAGTCACACTTTGGGACCTTCTGGCACCTAGCCAAGCCACACCACTCTAGGGCCCCAACATCCAAATGCACCTCCCCATCTGCCACACGGTGCTGAGAAGTCCACAGCCAGGTGCCCCAGCTATCTGAGCCTGAGATCAGAGGAACTGATCTCTCACTGCCCTATCCCCTGCCTTCTTCTCGGCCTGGGCCCCAGCCCACTGCCCCTCCTGCAGGTCAGCAAACCCACAAACAAAGCCACTGACACAGGGAACACAGGCAGATATCTGTATGTTCTCCGCCTTCCAGTCCTCCGGACATGAGTTGTCCTGGCTCACCAGAGTCTCTGCCACCTTTCCCTAGCACAGAGGCCTTCCCTGCTTCCTGCTCCACCACCCGGGACCAGCCCTATATCTCCTCCTCCACCTTTAGGATCATCCCTGAGAAGACATCGAGGCCTGGCTGGGCATCAGCGGGGGTGACCTGGGAGCTCCTGGTGGACCCATGGGCCAGTCCCCCAGCAAGGGTGCCATCTGGGACAGAAGGCGAGGCTCCCTGGCTGGGGCGTGCCTCTGCCAGCTTCTTGAGGGTCTGATTGAGGGCCTCGACCCCGTCGGCCAACCGCTGGCTCTGCTCTGCGAGCCGCTGCAGCAGCAGGTTCTGCTGGGCCATCAGTGCACTCTGCTGCTGGGCCCAGGAGGACAGCAGGGCACCCTGCTGCCGGTGGGAGTCCAGCAGCCGCTGCTCAAAAGCAGACACTTCGGAGGCCACTGCCGGGGTCTTCCCAGAAGGCAGGGGAGGTGTGGGTACTGATGCTGAGGAGGGTGGGGAAGGCCGGAAGGCCCCCACAAACGTGGCTGCAGGTGGGGCTGCAGCTGGGGAGGCAGGTGGGGAGGGTGAGGAGGTGGGCACGTGGAAGGTTCCTCGGAAGTCCAGGGGGTCGGGTTCAGGCGGGCTGGGCCCATCCATGGTCCGCAGGGGCAGCCACAGGCAGCTGGGGGCCTCGTCTTCCTCATCGGCTAACAGAGGAAGACAGGAAGACGTCAGCCTGGCTGGCCAAGGACCAGCACAGTGTGGAGGAAGTGAGGGGAAGAGACCTATCTGGGTTCCACAATACCCATGAGAGATGAGAAAACTAAGATTTGGAGTGGTGCATGGATTCACTCCTGTGTGGGCCAGGCCCCCATGGCACCACCTCCTATTCATCCCCTACCATCGAAATACTGAGGCTCCATCCCTCCGCACAGCTGTCACAAACCTATCTGCCATACTGCCCGTCCAGGGGGTACACCCCCCCACTCACCCATCTACCCCTCGCCTGTGCATCTCCACCTAGCCCTCCCCCCTCCATGTCCTTTCCTACCCACCCACTCAGGCACATGCCCTTCATCCATCTGCCCATCCACCTGCCCACTGGGCATCTGCCTATAGATGTCCCCAGGAGGGTGAGAGGATCGAGTATCCCTAGAGAAGCAAGACCACCCTGAGCATGGGACCCCACAGCCTCTGGCTCCACACCCAGCTGTGCTCAGTCCCCACATTGTGGACCCTAGGAATAACCCTCCTCTACTGAGGGCCTCAAATTCCTAGTCTAAAAATAAAAAGCTGACTTTGAAAGTTGAAGGGTCACTTTGAAACCTCTGACCCTTCCAGTTCTCTAGGTGTGGAAGACAGGTGAGCAGATGTCCCTCCCAAGCCTGCTATGAGGCAGGGCCACTGGGTGGGAGCAGGACGTCACAGGGGGATGGCCTTCCCACCTGAGCCCCACCTGCCTACAGCCCAGGTGGCTCTTGCTTTACAATGGAAATGGGGTGACTTTTCAGCAGCCTCGCCCCAGAGAGCCAAGAGGCTGGGTTCATCCATGAGGGTGGCTGGCTCAGTTGCCTGTGCTGCCGCTGCCTTCTCCTCCTCGTCGTCGTCGTCCTCCTCCTCCTCCTCATGGGCACACCTTCCTCCTGCAGTCCAGCGCATGTGCTACTTCCGACCAGTGGTCCCTGAGGGTGGTCTCACCAGATCATTGCTGTCCTCCAAGGCGAGGTTCTCCATAGCTCAGGCCTGAGCATCAGCACACCCATCAGTCTCACTTGCCAGTTGTCCTCAGTGGCAGGTGGGGAGGTGGCAGGCCGTGGGCTGGAGCAGAAGAGTCCTCAGCGGGCACCAGGACACCCAGCCCAGCCCTGCCCTGTGCCACCCTGACCTTACTCTGATGGCCAGTGGCAGAGAAAAGGGGAAGTCGGCAGCACCCCAGCCTCCATTCTCATGTCCCTGGCCCCTTTACTATGGCCCCTTACTGAACGTGAGCCTGGCCTGCAGCCACCCACCCAGGGCCTGTGGGAGGGAGCACAAGGCCCCTGGTGGCACGGATCTCTCCTGCTCTGGCTCTACATCCCCAGGCCCCCTCATAGCTCAAACCACAGCCACCTTTGCCTCTGTGCCTCTCTATGGAAACCAAGTTTACAACTCTGACTTCTCAAAGCCCTCCTCACAACCACCTGCTCAGCTGTCCACACTCCTCTGTGGCGTCCAGGGCTTGCCTGCCTTGGGTTGCTCCTCTGGGCATAGGCTGCACTGGCCCCCCTGCCAGGACAGCTCTTGCTCGGCTTCCAAGAACTGTGATTTCCCAGGAAGCCTCAGGGCCTCTCTTACCATGGTGGCCCCTGCCACCCCCACCTCTCTGGGCTGGATGTCTATGGGCCTGGCCCCCGGACACACATAACTTGAGTGAAAGCTCTGTTGCATGGTTGTCTCCACCCATCAGGGCAGCACAAAGGTCACAGTGAGTACCTGAGATGGAGAGGAACAATGCCAAATGGGCCCTCCTCCAGTGGGACCAGAGTCTCAAGGCAGCATGGGACCAGCCAGGCTTCTCAGGGGGACCATGGGTCAGCACGAAGGCCCAGTGGTTGGGCCTCAAGGCTGCCATAAGCCCCATTTCAAGCTATTTCATAAGGGCCTCATTCCCTTTACGGAGGGTCCCACTGAGCCCCAGCCCAGGATAGATGCTGAGCTGCACACTCCCACCATTGGGGCAGGTGCTGCAGAAAGACTTAGCCTCCATCCTCCACCCCACTGTGCCCGTAGAGAGGGCAGCAGAGATAGCATGCCCAGCAACACAGTTCCCCAAAAGACAGCTTAGCCCATGTGGCCACAGGGCACTGCCCTCTCCTGAGGACCATACCACTGCCTACCAGCCTTGCCTAGCCTACTGGGGAAAGACCCTAGCTACCTGCTTCACAGGCTCGGTAGGCACAGGACCTAAGAAAGAAGGCAGTGGGGGCCCAGATGACAGAGAAGATGGTGCTGACCACCCAGGCTATGCAGACCACAACTGCAGCCCCCTCCACCCCCCAAGGCTTGAGCCAGCAGTGTGGCTCAGAGGAGACCCTGTGAGTCTAGACCTCCTGCATACAGAGCAGGGCCTGGGCCCCTGGACACACGGATGGAGGGACAGAGGGACAGAGGGAAGGAGACAGGCTGGCAGGGCACTCTCACCCTCACACTGACTTACTTGGTACTGGCTGCTCTGGCCAGGAGCCACCTCCACATGTGAGGACACAGCCTCAAGGCCAGCTTCAATACTGTCTGCAAATCAAGACACAGAAGGCAACTTCAGGGGTAGGACCCACCCATCCTAGCCCTGAGGGCACCTCCAAGGCAGGCCCCACGGAGCCAGCTCAGGCCAGGGAGTGAACAGCGTGGGCTTTGCATCTGCTCCTCTGGGCCCTGAGACCCCTCCGTGTGGCCTTCCCTGGAGGCCTGGCCTCCAGAGGAGCAGCTATAGGGTCAGGTGCTGAGCTGCCAGGCACCACTGAGGGAGCCGGTGTGAGCTATGGCCCGCCAGTGGCATCAGAATAGGGGCCTGGAAGTGCCCCTGGAGAAGGCAACTCCCTGGCACCCTCACCTAGAGGGAGAGCACACCCAGGAAGAGATAGAAACTGTGGCAGGGGGGCCAGAGTCAGACTCAAGTCAAGTACTAATTCCATGGCCCTGCCCTTGGGTTGTCCCCCATCCTCTGACCCCCAGTGGAGGGGCAGTGCCCCATCTCAGCTCCTCCTGCACAGCTGCCACAAGGATGGCAAAAGGCCACTCTGTGGACAGAGCAGGGGACATCTGGACAATGACCAACCAATCTAAACTGGTGTGGCACTGACAGGACCAGTGACTTTGTGCAAAGAAGTCACACCACTGGGCCGCATTTGAGCCACAGACAAGGCCCAGGAAACCAAGAATCCACACAGCCCTTCAGGAGCAAAAGGCAGCACCACACACAACACAAACTGAAACTGCCCAGGGCCCCTTGGAACACTCGGCCAGCTACAGGGACACCACGCCAGCAGTGGGCAACGAGACCTGGGCATTCAGCACAGCAGGAGTTTGGCTAGATCAGGACAAGGGACATGGAGATTCTCACATCTGGTACCCCCTTCTCCCCAAGGGGAGACCAGGACCCTCAGGACAGTGACTGGGGGCTTCGCACACAAGCCACAGGCCAAGTGTGGTCTTGGGGGTGCTCCCCAAACTCAGACATGGTCCTAATTTGGGGACAGCCCACAGGCAGAGCCACTATGGCAATGCACAGGAGTGGGTAGGAGAGGGTCCCAGGCTTCTCGGGACAGGACCTGCTTATCAATCTCAGCCCCAGTGGCTCTGTCTGGTCTTAAAGAAAGACCTGGGTGTATGTGGTCAGCCCTGCAGAGCCACAAGCCCCTCGGCAACCACCCGTGACACAGGGGGCTGCTTGGTGGGAACCACCCTGGAGGGGCCCTGGCTCTGGAAGTCAATTGGATGCCCTGACACTGAAACAGGTCTCCAGGCCAGAGAGAATCACCCTGGGTACTGCCCCTCCCCAGACACATGAAGAGCAGGAGACATACCTCAGGGGAAAGAGCCCACCCAGTGGTCTCCTGTGGGAGACCTCCATTCACTCTGCCAACTCATTATCCCCAGTCCCCCAGCTGTGATGTGTCCTTAAAAGCCTGGCCCTGCCCAAGCCCCAAGCCATTGGTGACCCAAGGTGGGAAGATCAGTGGCTCTGAGGCACTGGAACCTCCGAATGTGATATCCCCTACCCCGTCATCAAATTCTGCAGCCACTTCCCTGCTCCTGGCCTTCGCTTCTATAGGGGAAGTCTGCCCCATCACAAGCCACTATCTCACTTAGCCATTCAACAAACTTCAGCTATCAGCAATGGACCAAGCCACTCCCATGAAGAGTTGATGGGCACCAAGGAATCAGGCAGTTGGGGGTCCCTGATAGGGGTGAGCCCAGGGCCATGACCTACCAGGGGGTCATAAAAGGTGGGGCTGGATCTTAACCCAGGGCAGGTGAACATACCTGAGCTCCTGCCAGCCCTCTAGGATGGGGACTTGGTCACACCAGCATCACCAGTCCCTGCTCAGCCCCACAGAGCATGTCCACCCTTGCCCTGAAGCACCCCAAACCAGACCTGCTCTGCACACAGAAACGTGGATGGTAGGACCCTGCCCTGTGGAGAAAGCCTGCAGCCCCCAGAATGGACAGGGCCTGCAAGTACTCCTCCAGGCTTGCCATAGGCCATGGGCTCAATGGTGTGCCATGTCCACATGTCTCCTACCCAGCCCAAGCAGGCCCTTGCTTGTCCCCATTGAGGCTGGATCCTGAGTCCACTCTGTGGCCTTCTGGAGGGAACTTGTCCTGTTCTGGGGCTTCGTTCCCAAAGTCCTTCCAGCAGCTCCCCAGAAGGGTGAAGCCCAGGGTGGGGGGCACTCAGCTTTGAGGAGGTGGAGCTGCACGTGCGGAGGATGGTGACGAGAGAAGAGATGGCAGGAGGCGGCAGCAGAGGCTGAGCCAGCTTTGCCCTGGGAGCCATGGATAGCTGCGGGCTGCAGAAGGGGCTCCACAAAGCACAGAAACTTCTGGCAAAGGTGGTTTGGGCTCAGATGGGAAGACCGTGTGTGTAGGGAGGCTGAGAGCTACCAGGGAGCCCAAGAGCAAGGCACAGACTGGGGTGTGCAAAAGACCAAGCTCAGCCCAGGGTCCATGCTGGCTCTGCCGAAGTCCTAAAACAGTGACCAACTAGTGGGCAGGTCACCTCCTGCTCCCTAAGGGCCATGACAAGAGCCAGGCAGCTGAAGCTGGGTTCTAGCCTTATCTTCTCACGACAGCTGTACCCCAGTAATCCAGGGCAGGAGGAGGGGCAAGGGCTGCTCTCTTCCTCCCAGACACCCCCACATCATCAAGCTCTGTGACCAGCCGGGGTGGGGGGAGCACCTACTTACTTGGCAAGGGCTCTGCGACCTGGCCCTCGCCTGGGGGAGCCTGGGCAGAGAAGGTCTCTGCCACCATGCGCTCTACCGGTGTAAGGCTGAGGCCAGGGACAGGGCCGCCCTCGGCCAGCTTCTTCCGCACAGCGCCCCGCAGGTCCCGCCACTTGTGCTTGAGGTCGCCCAGGTCTCGGTGGCAGTAACCCAGCGCGTTCACCGCCTGCAGGATCCTGCCCCACACGCGGTGCTTCCGAGCTGGCGTGCCCCGCAGCGCCCCAAACAGCAGCGGGTAGTGGTGTGTCACTCTCTGCACCAGCACCTCGGTCTCCTGGGGGCTGAAGTTGGGCTTGCGTGTCTTGGTGCGGTGGTGGGGGCCTGGCTGTTGGGGAGAGCCTGGGCCCCCACCCCGCAGCAGGGCTGCCATGGCTGGCTCAGGGCTGGAGCTCCGCCGGCAAGTGGCCTGGCTGCTGCTGGACCCTGGAAAGGCACCAGAGGCTGAGCAGTGGGCAGAAGCTGTGGGAAGGAGGTACCACCAGGCTGGTGGCCCTGGGTTACTACAGGTCCCTGCATGCATGAGCAGAGGGGACACACCAGTTACTAGCACACGTGTCCTGCACCCATGGTATCAGAGCCTAGTGTCATGGCTGCTCTGAGCCTCCCACTACCCTTCTGCCAGGTGCCATTGGCAGGTCACCCCAGTTTGTCCCTGTCCACTCCCTCCCTGAACTGCTGGTGTTCAGCCCCTTCCCACCCACAGTATGACCCCACCTGATTAGTCTGTCACTGGGACTGGTAGGCAGCTGGAGTGGACAGGCCATTCACACCCTTGGCATGTCTCAACCGACAACAGCCAGCCACAGGCTGGAGCCACCCTCAAAGGCCAACAAGGAGATAAGTAGCCCTGGGAGAGGACATGGTGAGGGGCAACAAGTGGTTCAGTAAGCCACATCCAGGACCACGGAGTGGTAGAAGCCTGGCTGTGGGGCTGAGGGGTGAGAGCTGGCTGACGGGGCCCCAAGGAACACTGTGGGGCAGGGAACATGGCAGCCTCTGGCCTCCTGGCTTAAACCTAGGTCATTTCTGGGGGAGCAGTACAGCACCCATGGTGAGGAGCTGGCTGCCCAAGGGCCTCAGAGAAGTGGGGAGGTGGTTCTCACTATAGGCCCCTAAGGAGACAACTGAATGGCCAGAGGAGGGAGGGAAGTTGGTGGGCCAGAGGCCTAGGGTCCTGGCGGGCAGCTGACTACTGTAGCCAAGCAGTGCTGAGCACTGCTCTAGACCTTGTTCACAAGAGACCTGGCCAGAGAGCTAAGAGCTCCTGCCACACCGGGTCAGGCACCCAGCACAACCAGGGCCAGGGCCCTCAGAAGCCCAATTGCATGTCCCCAGGCCCCGGCACAGGGTGGACAAATGCAGGCCAGGGCCTCCATGTGACCACACCAGGTAGGGGGTAGCAGCTTCCTACGTCTCTCTGAACAAGTGGAGGAGGCCGGAACATGTGGAGTCAGAACTGACCTGGTCTCTGCTGAGAGCCTGGACTGGACTGGCTGCAGGGCTCAGGTGCACACTCCCAAGCAGTGAGCCTGGGAGCCCCAGCCTTCAAAGGGCAGCATCTTGAGGGTTCAATGGCCACCACCCTCCCCTGCTTCATCCTCAAAATGCATTGGACCTAATGGACTAGGCAGGACTCCTACAAGGAGGGAGGAGCTTAGAAATACCTTTCTCCTCATTTTAAGGCGCAGGTGGCCAGTTCCTCTGGCCCCCAAGCTTTGAGACCTCAGGCAAAGGCTTGAGGAGCCCCTGGGGAAGACCACAGGTGACCCACAGAGGCAGCAGGAGGTCAGGACCACCCCTTCCCCCAATTCTGGTGGTGGGTGGCTAAGTAGAGCCAGGCAGCAGAGCGGCAGAGTTGAGAGACCTGGTTGCTGGCCTGTGTCCCATTTGGCAAGGGAAAGCCCCCCTCACTGTGGGTGCAGACACCCAAAGAGAAGCCTCCAGTCCTCTGGCTCCAGGCTTAGCCCCTTCATCCTGACTGCTCACCAGCCAGGGCAAAAGACTGAGCCTCCTGGGGGCTGGCAGGATTCCTGGGCTCCCTGAATTGCTTTCCTTCCTTTGAGTGAGGAAGGCAGGGCTGTGGGTGCTGCATGCTGGGAGGCTTCCCAGGAGGTGCTGGGGGGCTGGCCCGGTCTCTCTCAAGGGCTTCCCCAGCATGCTGTCCCACGGCCCCTTCACAGGTGGGCACACTGGTGGAAGAACCACAGCCCTGGGCTCCATGTCCCAGAAACCTCATGGAGACACTGCTGCACCTGACTGAAACCCCCACCTGACATGGCCCATCTTCACTCCTTAGGCTCTAGGCAGGCAGGAGACCCCATGAAGGACATGGAGGCCAGGAGCTCTTAAGTAGAAGAGTGGATGGCCCTCTTCCCTGAGCCCCCCTCTCAGCCTTCCTGAGGGCTGGAGGTAGCCTAACCCCACCCCAGGGCCTTGCTTGTCTCAGAGGCAGTTTTGCCCACACCCAGGGGTCAGCAGGCAGCCTGAGGCTGGAGTGGCTACCCACCAATGGCGTCTCCTTGCTCCGACACCATGGAGGCCAAGTCCTTGATGATCTGATCCACATCCAGCAAGTCACTCTGCAGAATAAGACAGAGCCATCAGCAACAGAGCTACGAGGCGCAGACCAGGGCATTGGAGAGGGTGAGCCCAGAGCCAGACACGGGCAGCAGCCACGATACTGACAATCAGCCAACATCTGGTGACCAAGTGGTCTGCCCACTTCCTATCACAGAACGAGTGACCAGAAGGTCAGGGACAAGCCCAGGGTCACTGTAAGTCAGAGGTAGAGCAGGGATCTGAATCCTCAGTCTCCTGACTTCAGGCCAAACCTCAAACTCCCCTAGTACCCAGGGCCCCAGGATCTGCCCTGGGGATTTGCAGTCAGCTACAGAACAGTGTCCCCAGTGCTGCTGTGGAGGCCTGAGGAAAGGAACAGAAACTGTCCTGAGCAGAGCACCCTGTCTGCACGCTTGCTGGCTGCTTCTGAGCACATCCCATCCCTCCGCACTGCCCAAGGACTCCTTGACAGAAGGGCCCTAATGGCCCCTCCATGTGCACCAGCACTGAGCATGGACAGCACACAGGGGCTGCTGCTTGAAGTCCTGAAGGAGCGGACTGGGCAAAAAGGAGGACAGGTGGGTGGACAGACAGTGAAAGATGAATGGGTAGGTGGGTAAATGAGTGGATGGATAAAGGAATGGATGAAAGGATAGGTGGGTGAATGGATAGATGGATGAGTGGCTAGATAAAGGGATGGAAGAATGGGTGTGTAGATGAATGGGTGGATGAAGTTATGGGCAGATGTGTAAATAGGTGAGTGGGTGGATGGATGGGATGGATGAAAGGATGGAAGGATGAGTAGGTGGCTGGTAGCTCCATAGCTACCCAAGGACTGAGTGGCTCCATAAAGAAGTGAACAGACTAAGAAATACAAACTTGGGCCAGGGGATTTTAGGGTCTCTTCTATCTTAGCACAGCATGCTGGCCTCTTGTGCCCTCCAAGCTATCCAACTCCTTGCTCCAACAATGTGATTACGAGGATGTGGCCACACCACTCAGCCCACACAGCTGGGCCTGGGCATCCACTGATAAGGGATAAAGGGATAAGGAGACTCCAGAGGGCCCATGATCTCCAGGCCTCTCAGAAGGGGAAGAGCCTGCTGACCAGATGTG
The DNA here is from genome assembly GCA_963575145.1 of Galago senegalensis. Lineage (NCBI taxonomy): Eukaryota > Metazoa > Chordata > Mammalia > Primates > Galagidae > Galago > Galago senegalensis. The sequence continues at coordinate 22,664 of CAUYTI010122654.1, read as the reverse complement.
TACTCCTTTCCTGACCACCATGATGCACAGGGGACAACTCCCCTGCTGGCCACTGCATGGCCCTGGGCATACCCGGTCACTACAAGTTCAGTCTACTCACTCATCACCTAAGCAAAACTAACTCTCCCACATAGGTACCCAACTTTGCCAAGCCACGTGCAGCACCTGGGCTTGAGTTCAGGGCAAGGACAGTGCTTCCATGCCTGCTAGGATGGGAAGGGGTGGCCGTGACCCCTGCCCAGCACCCACTAAGTGGCTTAGTTACAGCCAGGACCAACTTCCTCTAGGGTCACCTCACCCCACTGCAAAGCGTTACAGGGAAATTCATCTTCTTCTTAAGAGTGTTTTGGGAAATGAAGCAATTAGCGCTATCTAAAGCCATACCAACTATCAACCACAACTCAACTGCTGGGCTCAAATATGGCACAGGATAGGCAGCTGCTCTGCAGGATTCAGCCAGTGGTCTGGAGGGTGGTGAGGAATGGGGTATGGAAGGCCTCAGCTCCAGTTTGTGTGGCACAGTGACAGCACCAGGCAGGGCCCGGCCCTGGCCCTGTCACCACGACCTTTTCTAGGAGTGAGGTCACAGGCCAAGGAGGCCAAGCTTAGGCTCAACTCTGAGACAGACATAAGATCACAAATCATGGCATAGGCAGGTACAGGTTACTGACTAGACCCTGCCATGTACCAGCACTAACCACTGCCCCCAAGCACCCTGCAGCACAGCAGGTGGCTGCACATGGACTCAGCCTTGGCTGCACATAGACTCGGGGCCTGGGGGCTTTCTAGGACCTTGCAGGCAGCAGCTCACACATCTCCACACATCAAGTGTGATGCACCTGCGGTTATCCCACCCTTCACAGACAAGGACCTAAGTCACAGAGGGTAAATGACCACCAAAGGACACAGCCAGAAACGTTGAGGCCAGCATCCAACCCAAATTTATGTCAATACAGGCCAGGTCACTACCCACCACAAATGCTGCTCAGCCCCCAGGGACTGCAGCCTTTCCCCAGGATGGGCCCAAGGCCCCAGTCAGCACTCAGGGACAGCAGGTTCCTCCAGGACGTCCTGTGCTGCAGCCACCTGCACATGGCAGGCTTGTGTGCATAAGCTGAGCAGGAGAGGCCGAGAGCCATGCTGGTGCGGTAATGACCTGTCCATGGTGGGAGGGAGTGCTCCAACCACTGCCCAGCATGCAGGGACACAGCTTTGGTGAGAGAGATTAGCATGGGAAGGGTGAGGCTGAGCAGGACCCAGGCCCTGTAGGTCGGCTGCAAAACCCCATGTCCCAGCCTTGGCATTCTGGCCACGTCTCTGTAAACATATGACTACTGTCCCTGGAGTACTCTGCATGTAGCAACATCAAATCCAGTAACCTGGGACAGTCCAGCTGGGTATGGTGTCACCAATTCAGAGTCCCTGATGTGTTGGCAGGGTGTGGATGGCTCATGTTCTGGGCTCAGGGAGACCCCCTCAGAGGAGCAGGGGCCCAGTGACCTTCTAGCTCCCAGGGAATATCTCACTGTGGCCACATGACAGCCCACAGGAGACCTCCACACAGGCTTGGCTCCTCCGGGCCGGATGCTTTGCAGTCATCACTGACCTGGCTACCTGCTGCCTGCTGTGGCTTGATGTGCCACACCAGCAACGTGTCAGATGGCAGCAGGTGCTCTGGCTAGAACCCCACAGGACTCCGGTCCCTGCCAGCTGAACTGAGCAGGGGTGGCAGAAGCAGGGACTACACAGGGAAAAGCTGAGACCCAGGGGACACTTGCACCACTCAGCCCACCAGTATGGGGTACAGAGGACCCCGGAGCCTTCAGTGCAGTGGGAAACAACAGCAGGCTGTGCCCGCTGGGAGAGGTGACTAGGACCCCACAGTATCAGGGGTTTTGCTGTCCCAGCCTCCAGAGACTCAGCCAACCGTGCACAGACGGACGTCAGCAACCCCCTGCCCCCAACCTCATGCAGGCGAACATGGAGGCATCTTAGGCTCATTTTAGGCATCCCCTTTTCAAGATGCCTGACCCTCAAATCACTGCCCTGGACCCCCTCTGGTGATGGGCTGGCATAGATCCTCTACCCCTCTGAGGGCTCACTGATGAGTGTCATTCATCTTGAACAAAAGGGAACCAAAGCTTGAAAAAAAGCTCTGGCTCATTCTACCTGAGCCCTGGGCTCCCAGCAAGCAGCCATGGTTAAGAAATCCCCAACTCTGTTCTGGAAGAAAGCTCACTGCAGAAAACCACACCCCACAGGCCTGGGTAGGGCCAGTGTGGCCCATCTTTGGTGTGCTCCCTGTATAGAACAAACGTGAGTTTGCACAGGGGCAGGGAGACAGGGGCCACGACCCACCTCCTTCACCACCAGGGCCCCACTATCTGTTCCCACAGCTGTGGCAGGAACCTCCTGGAATGAACTGAGAGGATGCTCACATGCCAGGGCCTAGCCATACTGGTTATGCAGTCTTGGCTAACCCACAGGATGCAAAAAATGGACTGACCCTCTGCCCATTCAGGGGAGTGTCCATGGAAGAGCAGTGGCCCCAGGCCCCTTCTGCCTTCGCACCTCTTCCCCCAAGGCCACTACAGAGTTGCAGATAACTCTTGGGTTGTCTATCCTTTGTCCCAGCACCACTGCTGCTCTGCAGGACAGCCTGGGGATGAAGACAGCCCTACACCTGCTGCAGAACTAGCAGCTCCAGTGGGGCTGGACCCAGAGCTGGGCCTGTGACTAACCGTACCATGGGCGCCAAGGGCCAGCCATGTTTAGGAGCACAGAAGGGAACATCTGGAGCAAGTGGCTAGCATGGACACTAGCCCTCCAGTCACTGTGCAGGTACCTAGGCCTTGGGCACCTGGGCTGGCCCCAGCTCCAAGGGATGATGCCCAAGGCACACAAGCTCCTGCAGGCTGATACCTGCAGGAGTCACGATTCACCAGAGAGCAAGATCCCACTAGGGACTTGGCAAAAGTCAAGCTCCAGACAGAAGGCCAGTCCTCTGGCCTGGGGTGAGGAAGAGGTCAAGGCCAGCCTGAGAAGGTGGGCCAGCTTGGGTCCTGGTGCTGCCCCATGGCAGGCCTAGAAGTGTGGAGCCTGTGTGTGCAATCAGAGGCCAGGAAGATCCCAGGAACAGAAGAACACTTGACTTGGTTAGTGTGTAAGTCACATGAGACTGTTTTCACTGCTAAAACTAGAGCTCATTAAAAGCTCCCACAGAATTACTGGCACCGGGTAACAGCCACCTTGCACAGGACATAAGAAGACGTGCGTGTGTGCATGTGTGCGTATGTTCCTTTCACTTTTAAAAAGAGAAAAAAACATAACACTGTGTCTCTAGCACACAATCTCTTCTTAGAATTAGGATCTTGGCAACCGCCTACCTATAAAGACAACCGTTCCAGCTAATGGAACAGCCACATTTTATTTATTTATTCACTTATCTCTCCACTTATTTATAGTTAGCCAGGTGGATCCCTCCTGCATTGGGGCTGTGCACAGGGCAGGGCAGCTACACTCTGCCTGGAGTCCAGAGCTTCCCTGGGCCACTCCTTCTCCCAGCCCCTCATCCCACCCTCCCTATCCCAGGCCTGCCAGGTAGCCATGGCAACAGAGCAGCCAGTATATGCTGAGCTCTGCACCTGGGTCAGGTGACACCACTGCTCAGGAGCTCCAGCAGGTGACGTGGGCTTGGTGAGGGGCACTCAGGCCCCTGGCTGGAGCAGTGCCCCACAGGCCTGCACACGCCACCAGGTGAGCACCATGCCTACCTTGTCCACCTCACCAGCCCCAGGACAATGGCCAGTAGCCCCCCAGGCAGCACAGGCTCCAGGCCGGGTGGACCTGCTGGCTCCTAGGGTACGAACCTTGCTGGGCTGGCTCTCTCTGCTCCCAGCACTGAGGCTCTGCTCTCTCTATGGGTGACCTCAGTAACATCCTTCATCATCATCCTCATTTGAGAGAGGCCAAGAGTGAGGCAGTCCTCGGCCTACAGGGAGGGCAGCCTGGGCTCCAGTCCCAGCTCTGCCACATGAGCTGCATGACCCGGGCCAAGTGATAGGCTGCTCTATACCCCGTTTCATCTTGGATAAAATCGGAATGTAGGCGTGCTCACTCACACAGAGCTGCCATGTGGGCGATGGGAAGATGCATATAAATAATGGCAGCAAAGCCCTTCTATTAAAACAGATCTTCCTCGGAGTCCCTGCATAGAAGCTGAGTCATCCACTTGCCCTCCCTCAACCTACCCACCCATTGGTTCCATCCCTCCCACCACCTACCCAGTCCCTTCCCTCCACCCCTCCCCCATCCCTCAAACCACCTACCTACTCCCCTCCTTCTTGTCCCTCCCACCATCTACCCATTCCCCATCCCTCCCACCACCTACGCAGCCCCCCATGCCTCCCTCCACCCACTCACCTATGCCTCCCTCAATCTACCCATCCCTCCCTCCTCCTACTTACCCACCCATCTCTCTCTCCCTCTATGAATCCCTCCCTCCACCTACCCTCCAAGCCGCACATCTACTCATTCAACAAGCAGTCACTGGGAGCCCACATAGTGTCAGGCATCCTTTGGGGTGCTGGAAAGACAGAAATGACCAGAACACATAAAACCCCCTCCTCTGTGAGGCTCACATTCTAGTGGAGGGGGATAAATAATACACAATGAGATAATTAAACAGGAAGTTAGACAATGCACAAGAGGGGTGGAATGTTAGGTGGGAAGCGTTGGTTGCTCAGCTGTCTGAGAGGACAAAGGACAGGGCATGCCACATTGTCAGGCCACAGGTGGGGGCAGGGAGAGGCACTCAGTGACAAGCTGTGGAACACATAGGCTGCCTCTCCTGAGGGCAGCTACGTAGCCTCACCCAACATGCTAATCCTACAAAGTGACATTCATGTATCTCCCTCAAGAGGTGGGGATGTTGGACCCACAGAAGGCGGCAGAGGAAACACACCATGATATCCCTTGAGGCTATACTACAAATGTCAGGACCCTGGGCTCTGGAACCTAGTCCCCTATTAAGAGGAGGCCAGGCCATACACGGGGGAGCATGTAGAGCCCCTGCTCAGGTTTCAGCCAGCAACCACCTGAGACCCCTGGAGTGAACGAGCCTCTGTGTGGCTCCACTCTCAGCTACCTGGCTGCATGAAGCAGCAGAAGCCACCTCAGCTTTGTCCTGTTGGGATTTCTGACCCACAGAAATCAGGAGTGCAAGACCTGGTTTGCCCCCCTGAATTTCCAGACAATCTGTTATGTAATAATAGCACCAGGGCACCAGATTATACAAGGTAGTTTTAAAACACAGCCTTGGATTCTCTGACACTCCTATTCCCCCATACCCTGGCAGGTTTGATTACTAGAACCAACAAAGGGCAGGGAAGTGACACTGTGCACCTTTGTAGCTACACCATGGAAGTCCACACAGCTTCTGCCTTGCTGGCCTCCCTGGGGACACTGTGCAGCCCTGTCAGAAGTCTGAGCACCATGGGGCAGCCATGCTCTGAGGAAGCCCAATCTATGAGAAGAGTCCACGTGGAGACAATCCAGGCACCAGATGCAGAGTAAAGATGACTTTACTGATGACTCCAGCCTCTAGCTCAGGGGTCCTCAAACTTTTTAAACAGGGGCCAGTTCACTGCCCCTCAGACTGCTGGAGGGCTGGAATGCGGGCTCCAGGACGAGTTGGCTGCTAAGCAGTATAGGCAGTGGCGGCAAAAACACCCAACGGGCCAGATAAATGTCCTTGGCAGGCTGCATGTGGCCTGCAGACCGTAGTTTGAGGACACCCGCTCTAGCTGCTTAAGTCATCCTCAGCCACTCAAGTCTTTCCAATAGAGGCCATGGACACCATGGAGCAGAGATGAGCCATCCTCACTGAGCCCTGTCCAAATTTGAAGTGAAAACCCACAATCACTGTAGCAAGGTGGCTGTTCCATGCCATGAGATGAGGGATGGCTTGTGATGCAGCAGGAGGGAGAGCGCAAGGCCTCTGGCTTTTTGTTGGTTTCAGGGGGAGCTACAGCAAAACTCGGAGGGCAAGAGTGACATGATCTGACCCAGATCTCACAGAATCACTGTGGACATGGTGCTGAGAGGCAGGAAGAGCAGCAGGAAGGTCAACCAGAAAGCTGATGCAACAGCCGGGTGAGAAGTGATGAGGGGCAGTGGGTGATAAGTTTCTGGACAAACGTAGGACCTGTTGACAGACAGACATGGGTCCCAGGAGGAAGAGAGGGAAGCCAAGGGTTTTGGCCTGAGCCAGAGAGGAAGCAGTGATGCGAATGGCCTGGGAGTGGGGAGCTCCATTCTGACCCTCCAGACTGGCAGGTGGACACCAGTCTGGTGCAGGAGAGATCAGGCTATAGGTGGACATTTGGGAGGTATCTGCAGGTATGTAAGACATGAGACCAACCAAGAGCACTAGGAAGGGGAGAAGGGGCCTGCATCATCCACCCTGGAAGCCCCACTAGGGAGGAGGGCAGAGGGATGCTGCTCCCAGAGGAGGAGGAACAACAGGCTCAACTGGAGGCTATGGACAGTTCTATAGAAGGACCAGAGGACAAGGAGGGGCCTGAGCAGCAGGTGGCAGATGGCGGAGATGCTCCTTCTGATGGGAGCTTCCCAACTTAGCAGTGACCACTGTGTGCCTGCTGATGGCAGAATCGGGAAAGAGGGAGAAGGTGAGGGGCTGGGGTGGGGAGGAGAGGGCATGTGGGGGCTGTGGGCAGGCTAAAGGTAAGAGCAGGTCTCTGCAGCAACCAGGGAGAAGGCACGTAGGCCCTGGAGGTTTCTGAACTCCCTCTGGGGGCTTCTATTTCTCAGAGGAAGTAGAAAAGAGGCTGGGATAAAGAAAAGCAGATGTGATCTGGCCAGGGGGTGCTGCTAGGCCTCAGGACCTCACATGATCCTCAAAGTACCCTGAGCACAGCTCCTACTCCTGGCAGCATCAGACCCACTGAGCGCCTTTCAGAGTCGTAGAGAGCAGGCCTCCCTCCAAGTTGGTTTGGGAAAGGACATACACTTCACCAGGTGAGCAACCAGAGTGGTCTCAGACCCATCACTGGGATCACCAGAGTCACCCAACTGTCAACTAGGGCTGTCCAAGGGCAGCAGCACATGGGGGACAAGAGCTGAGCCTGAAGGTCAGATCACAGCACTCCTGAATTTTTCTAAGAAGCCCTTAGGGCCCACACTGAGAAGCCCTGAGACTATAGCATCTCCCAGGCTGGAGTGATTCCCCTCCTCAGGAGTCCTAGGCACATACAAACACCGCCCTAGAAGGGCCACCCTCAGCCTAGCAGCACACAGCTGCTCTCAGATTATCTCACGAGCCCTGGCACTGCAGTTAGCAGAGTCTCTGGGCTCACACCCTGGTTAGTGGTGAGCTGCTGAGCTAGTAGCAAACACCAGCCTATCCAGCTCAGTCCTGAGCTGCTCACATCTTCAGGGGAGGAAGGGCAGGAGGCAGGTGTTAGGCTCAAGAACAGCCACTCCTACCCCCACTGCCCAGCTCCTTCCAGCCCAAATTCCTCCAAGGCAGGTAGACTCTGCCACACTTCCAGCCTCTGAGTGGCATAGACACAGAGAGGGTGTTCACTGTGCTCATTTTATAGATATACAAACTGAGGTTCAGGGCAGAGACTTGCTCAGGGTCACATGGTCCAACAGTGCTGTGGCTGGCCCTGGGACCCTGGACCAGACTCCTACTGCCCCACCTTGTCTAGAAGGGGAAGAGGAAGCTTCCTAAAAAACTGCCTGTCATTTCTCCCAGGCCATGGGCCTAGAGCAAGAACTGCACTCCATAGCCAGACAGTACTGGTGGTGACAGATCAAGAATCATCTCCTGGTTAGATCAGGGATAATTCCTGATGACTGAGTCCTGCAAGTACCCAGATGCCACCTGTTGGCTGTGGCATGGTTCATCTGTCCCCAGGTTTCAGCCTCACAGAGAACCTCAGCAGGCAGGGAAGAGGGCCAGAGGCAGGAAAGAAGGGGCTGCACTGGCCCAACGCGGGCACTGGGCTTTGCCCCTTGGTACACCAGCCACCCTATTCTTATCTTAGTCAAATAAGAAAAGGGGGTCTAGGGCCCATCTTAGGAGATAAGGACAGGGACAGTCCACTAGGGGCAATAGGAGGGGAGCAAGGAGCCCCAGGTCCAGGAAGATGGCCAACTGCCCCGACCTACCCCTGGATAGCCAGCTACAAAGGGCCTGTGCATTTAGAGTTCTAGTACCTCAGAGTACAGAGCCTGTATGCAGGCCACACACAGCCACCTGAAGCAGTGAAAGGAACCCTGTGCACACTGGGAGCAGGCCCCCCTGCACCTGCCAGCTCTCTGTCACAACTGTATTTGGCCTAGCCCAGGACTAGCCCTGGTGTTTGTGCAGCTCCATTCTTCACAGGAAATGAAGAAGACCCATGGATGCCAGCAAAGAGGGCCACATGCACCCAGCTAGGGCACATCTGGGGCTGGCCCAGCTTCCTGAGCCTCCAGCGCACTGCACTGCCCCCCCCACCCCACCTCAGCAGCCTTGGGGGAACCTCGTCTAGACATGCCACATGCTTTAGCTCACCAAGCCCATGGGAGAAATCCCCAGACTTTGTCTTTCATAGGAGAGGAAACTGAGGCACAAGGAAGGCTAGGGCTGGCCAGGGCTTGGGACAGGACAGGGAGACCAGGCCCTGAGGCAGCTGCCTCATAAGCAGCCCAAACCTGCGGAGCTGAGCTAGGCCGGGCTACCCACAGGCCAAACAGCTCAGCAAGGGGATGGAACCGGCAGGGTTGTGGGAAGCTGCCCACGGAGCCTTCTGGGTCAGGGCTCAGGCCATAGGCACAAGGACTAGCATGAAGACGGGGTAAGAGGACATAGCCACCACCACACCAGGCACAGTCAAACTCTGGCCAGCAGAGGTGGGAGGCACAATTAGGCCCCTGTCACTCCCATGAACAGTAAGGTTACCGAGAAGCAGGCCCAAGACCAGGCAAGCAGGCAGGGACTCTCCTGCACTATCAGTCAAGAGTCAACAGAGGACCAAGGTGGACAGGTACAGAGCTCACACTCCCTTGCCTGTGGCAGCCAGGAGTCAGGCTGGGTCGCCATCAGGGATTAGGCATGTTGTCCTCCGGGTGGGCTGGTCTATTTCACACATTCACTTAACAATCTGCCAAGCAGACTGACACGGGCCATGCCCACAGGAAGCTGCATTTGAGTAGGAATGGCAAATGACAACAGCATGGCCAACAATCAACCAAGTAGAGATTCTGGGCATGAGCAGGTAGGCAGAGCACCAGGGCAGGGGAGCATGGTGAGGAGGACCTTCCCAGAGGGCATGCCTGAGCCCATGCCTGAAGGCCGGGGGAGCCAGCAGGGCCAAGATGTGGGATGTTCTCAGGCATCCTGTTCTCAGGCCAGCAGAGGGGATATTCAGGGGCCAGGTCTACAGGGTCGAAAAGAGGTCATCACAGAGGCAGTATATCCTCACTCAAAATCCAACCAGAACAGGTCCAGGTGCCCCCCCCCCGACACACACTTAAACTCACAGCCACACCCACTCACACATGTGCACACTCACTCTCACAGTCACACGCACTTTCACACACTCCAGCAGTCACATACATGCACAGATACTCCCAAGTGCTCGGCAGCTGTCACAAGAGCACCTGCTGCTGACACACATGGCAGGAGGCACAGACGTGTACGAACTTGGGGACACAGGAGCAGGTTGCACCCAGTGCCCCCCACAGCAGGACCCCAACAGCACTCCCCATACCTGTGAGCACCACCACCACAGCACATGCTCAGCTCTGAGCAGTTTGTTCAGCTGTTGACCCTTGCCACCAAGCCACCTCCATTAGCGCTCTACAGCCTGCCAGAAATCTAAAGGTCCAGAAAATAAAATGGCCATAATGACTGTGCTGTGCCCTATTAGGAAAACCCAGGGAAAAAAGGAGATGGGGCAGGGCTCCCTGGATGCCACAAACCAGATTCCCACTAAGAGGCAGTCACTGCAGGTGAGGCCATGGGGGCCCAGCTCTGGCCCCTCCAGGAGAGGGATGGCCTCAGGATGCTAGCCACAGAGTGAGCAATGCTATGGCAGGGTGGGCCAAGGCTCCATGCAGAGGGCTTAGCGTGCCCCCAACAGCCTCACCTCCATCTGCAGGATAGCCTCTTCACGCAGCCGGATGGCCTCCAGGTCCTCCTCCGTAATATCTGGAAGCAGTGCCTGCTCCTGGCTCTTCCACACATTGTCACCCCCATTAAAGATCTTCTCATCATTGGCCAGCTCCACAAAAGGGACCTGCGGACTCTGTAGAAGACAAAGGCAGATGCTGTGATCACCAGCGCACCCATGTTACCTCTAAGCCCCAGGCTATTGTCTCCTTCCTCAGGTCTCAGGACAAGAGGAGGCTCCTGGGAACCAGGTGCTCCATGCCTGGGGCCCACACCTTCCACCTGTGGGGCGGGAGTAGGGGATATAGCCTGGGCTTGTCTGGAAGGCAGGCAGAGACCCAGGACAGCCAGACACTGACCCTGCCCTTGATCCCCCCTAAAGTCTCCTCTCCCCACAGCACTCATCCCAAACTGGACTGTCACATTCTAGGCCCAGACACAGGGCTGACAGGACATGGGGGTGAGCAGGACAGGGCCCTAACCCCAGGGAGAGCAGCTCACACGGTGTCCCCAACTTAGGAAGGGGTCACAGTCCCTCTGGGAACCCCCCAGAAAAGTTCCCCCATGCACATACACTCTCCCTTTGGGGCTTAGGAGGAAGGGGCTACAGGAAGCACCTGAGGGAGTTGCAGGCCTGGACCACTGGGAGGGGCAACGGGGTCTTCCTCAGCTTGTTTTTACTCCTTACTGAGTTAAGTCACCAAATTTTAAAATTCAGTAAGATCACCCTTTTCCCTTTAATTAATCCCATTTATTCTCTGATAGGATAATCTGGGGTTTCCAGACTACCCTGAAGCCATAGCATGCTGGCCACACTGGGAAAGGACTCCCAGGCTTATGGGGGCATGTCCAGCTCAAATGCCAGAGTCTGGGACTCAGTGACAGCCACCGGCCCCTGCCTGTCCCTAGGACCTGGACTCCATCTCCTCAGTCCTCCATGGAAGGCGTGGTTAAGGCCTGTTCTCCAGTCCTGGGAAATGCCCTCCTTCAAAGTATAGGGGCCTGGCTGATGTGTCTTCCTTTGCAGCAGGGCCCTGGGGAGGGGAGGCTGGCATTGCCAGGTCCCAGCCTCTGAGGTGTGGGCCATGCCTGCTGCATGTGGTCCTGGGAATCTGAGTGGGAGGGCACAGCATGCATCCTCTCTGCCTCATGCCTTCCTACCAAACCCCGCTGGCCTCTGCCCAGCCCAGAGCCAGTGCTATCCTGCCAAGGGCAGCTGTCCATGCAGGTCAGAAGGCAGGGCTCAGTGGGCTGAGACAGCAGGTCGCAGATGCCATCCTGATTCATGTAACTCAATCCCAAAACCCTGTGGTGCCCTCCATGTGGGTACAACCAGAGGCGCAGGCTGAGAGGCAGGGCCAGGGTCTGTGCATGGGCCAACTTCTGCTGGTCCCAGGGCTCCCGCCAGGCCCCAGTAACCTGACCCTGCAAGGAAGCTGCAAAGGGTACATCCCACTCACTTTCTGCTTTTCTTTCATTGCAGGACTCTGACGCTTGCTGGAGATACAGGCCATCTTACATACCACGCAGCTCAGGTATGGACACACAGAGCTCTGGCTGAGCCCACATCAGCCAACATGCCATGTGGGACTCCAGGGAGAACCAGCAAAAGCCTTGTCCCTCTGCAGCAGTCAGGAGCCCTGCTGGCCTCCTGCTGATGCTGTTCCCTGAGGGCAACCCACCCAGGCTGCACTGTGTCCAGTGAGATGCCCCATGCCTCCTGAGGCCTGAAAACTCTCTGCTGGTGGGTGGCTAAGAGGTGCAGGAGACACGACGGCCCCTTGGCAGTTAGAAGGAAGACTCCAAAACACGATCCGGAGAGAGGCCCCTTCGTCAGTCCTTCCTGGCACACTTTGAGGGGCCCAAGGTGCCCACCCTGTGGCAGGTCCCAGGGCAAGAGTAAGTGATGCTGAGACCTCAAGTGGGTATGGACAGATCCCCCCAGGCACAGAACCAGCAGGTACTGTAAGTGATGACTTCAGTATGCTCGGGCAGCAAACACCTGGGGGGCATGTGATCTATGAAAGACGTGAGCTGTGACTGATGGCATCCAGGGGCAGAGCAGGGTGGCAGGGCACCCCCTAGCCCCACGGTGCTGCCTAAGACTGCCCACTGGTGACAGCTGGACCAACAATGACCTCTGGAGGGACCAGGCAGGAGGCAGGTGCCACATCTCTTCCCCAGTTTTCCTCAGGACCCCATGAGGTGAGTATGGCAGCTCATTTAAAAGTAACAGCTTATAAGGTCCTGGGTGGTGATACTGTGCCGACCCGGTTCTCCTTCCCATGCCCACACTCTCCTACACACCAGGGGGGTCAGCAGAAGACTCTAAATAAACAAATATGTAGATAGATGAATATAAAATAAAAGATAAAAAATCTGTTGACAAGCGCTACTCATCCAAGGCAGTAATTATCACCTCTCCTCCTGGTGTGGGTGGGAGGAAGTGAGCAGTGCCGGGGGTGGCAGCAGGAGGGAGGCACTGGCCCCATGCCAGGCCCACAGCCCCCGCTGGCTCCCTCTGTGGCTCCAGCCCCTCCTCAGCCTCCAGGGCGCTCTTGGAAGGAACCTTGGCAGAAGTTCCGGCGCCAGCTGTGAGACCCAGGCAAGGGCCTCAGTGTCCTCATCTGTAGACTGGGAACGCACCACCCACAGCTTTGTCTGTAGGGTGCTGTGGCAGCCCGTGCTTCACCCCCGAAGAGGAGCCCATGAAGGGCCTGCACTCTCCTGAGGCAGTGAGGGCCACAGGACAGGCCACTCCCCGGTTCCCTGTATGTCTGTGGGGTCCTGTAGCTTCTCTGAGCCTCTGTCTTCACTTCCACAAATAGAGCTGACCCCACACACACCCTCAGGTCATTTCCAGAAAAGACTAGGTAAAGTGAGGAACCAGAGCACAGGAAGACGCCAGGAAACACATATGACAAGATGCCACTTTAAAGCCTCAGACGAGACACCAGGAGGATCTGAATTTTTTCCCAGAGCTGGTGAGCCAGGAGCATCTGCCCTTATGGGGGCATGGGCTCAAGCCGAGCCAGTGCACAGCAGCAGGGACGGGGCACAGACTGCACCTCCCAGCAGCCACCTGCCTGAAACACTCCCACTCAGACTGGGGCCGGGGGCTTGCCTGGGTGGGGCTTCCTATGCTGTCAACACAGCCAACGAGTCAGGAGCCCCACAACGGCCCCACCTACCTTGCTCCTGAGGGGGGAGGCCCACAAGTGCTCACCCAGCCAACCTCAGGGCAAACACCTGCCAACAGGAGAAGGGGCTGGATGAAACCCTGCCCCCTCCTATGATGAAATACCACAGCCAGCTGTGGAGAGAGTCAGGCACTGGGGAATGAAAACAGCACAAGATGTCCCCCTGACACTTCCCTGGCGTTTGGGATTCAGTGGAAGCAGCCCTCAGACTGAGGGCAAGGGGGTACTGGTATGGGTACCACTCACACAGACCCTCCAGGATCTGGTGCCTTCAGCTCACTGCCACCTCTGCCCAAGAAGAAGGGAGGCACAAGGGAGGCATGACAGGGCCAGGGCCACATTTGTTCCCCAGTTTTCCTCAGGACCCCATGAGGTAGGCTGGCCAACCCAGGTTGGGATAGGTCAGAGACAATCCTGGAGGGCCCCCACCCCTCCACAGGTAGGCCAAGAGCAGGGACCAGAAGCCTGCCCTCCTGACAGCACACAATGACAAAAGGCAGGGAAGGAATAAATGGCATAGCCGCCAGTCCCCTGCAGCCCCCAGCTCCCCCATAGCCACTAGTCCCCTGCAGCCCCCAGCTCCCCCATAGCCCCTAGTCCCCCCATAATCCCCAGCTCCCCCATAGCCCCTAGTCCCCATGTATCCCCTAGTCCCCCCACAATCCCCATCTCTCCCATAGCCCCAGTCCCCTGCATCCCCAATCCCCCATAGCCTCCAGTCTCTCTGTAGCCCCTAGTCCCCTGCAGCCCCCAGGCCCCCCATAGCCCCTAATCCCCTGCTTCCCCCAGTTCCTCCACAATCCCCAGCTCCCCTGTAGCCCCTAGTCCCCTGCACCCCCAGTCCCCCCATAGCCCCTAGTCCCCCTATAGCCCCTAGTCCTCTGCACCCCCAGCCCCCGCATCCCCCAGTCCCCCCATAGCCCCTAGTCCCCATGCAGCCCCCAGTCCCCCACAGCCCCCAGTCCCCTTGAGCCCTCCTCCTGAAAGGCCCACAAAGTGCCTTTATTCTCCTCACAAAGGCCCAATTTGGGTCTTTAGCTCAGAAGCTGGGATTAGGGATTTGCTGGCAAGGTGCTAGGAGCAGCTCAGAGGGGAAGGCCCTGTGACAGCAGTCCAGCTCAGGACACAGCCAGACAAAGGCGGCTTTCTCCTCCCTCTCAGGCCCAGGGCTGCGTCCTCACTCTGACACATAGGGAAGAAACACAGGCTCCAGCATGGCCTGGAGATAGGGCCGCACACGTTTCCTGTAAGAAGGAATGATGGGCATTGAGGGAGGCACCTTCCCCCCAGAGCAGACCACAGCCCATGTCCCAGGGTCTCTCGGAAACTCTGAGAGACAATAACTTTCCAACGTACTTGACCCCAGCAGCAGAGTGGGGGTCAGGGTAAAGGACACTCAGATGCTTAGGAAAGGCAACTTGTTTTTGGTAGTCCCAAGGTAGGTCTTTGGATTCTCCAGACAGCAATGACCATGCTGTAGTTGACAGAAGCTGGTGTTTATCAAAGCCCCGACATCAGGACTGTGTGCAGCAATGCTCGCCCAGCCCCACGGTAAAGGCTGGAAACGGGGCTCAAGGGCAGGGACTCTGCTCTAGGCTCTGGACAGAGAAGGACTAGAGAACATCCCACCAGCCTGTGAATATGAAACGTGCTTTCAATTGTGTGGCCTGGGGACACACAAAGTTCCACTGAGATCTTTGCTAAGTCCACCAATGTTGGCACAAAGATAGAGCATGACCCACCACTGTGGACCATTCCGCTGATGCTACCTGGCCACAGCTCTGGCCAGGGGCAGGGGCAGGCTCAGAGTGACCCTGGACCCAGCTGGAGGCTATGTCAAACCATGGCCACCATCACCAACTCCAGAGACACTGCACTGCCCAGCTGAGGGAAGATGAGGGGTATCGGGTACCCCTTACTCCTGCTGGAACCACCCAGCAACAGTCCTGTGCTTGGCAACAGCTTCTTGCTGAAGGGGCTGTTTGTCACCTCATCACTGACAGTCTGTAAACTTCCTGGGAATAATCTAACTTGTAATTCTCAAGAGGCACTATGGACTGTTCCATTCCTTTTTAAGAGAAAATTCTACCGAGATGTCACACACATATGAGCCAACAGGCAGATGGCAAGGGCACAGCTCTGTGAGTGTCTGAGAAGGAAGCACCAGTTGGCCACTGGACGGCTCAGCCAGGACCCAAAAGCCCTTTCCAAACCCCAGCCCCAGCAGGAAAACCCATCTTCTGACCCTGCCCAGCAGTTTGGCCTGGTTTTGAGCTCTATGGGGTGTCCTCTTTGGTTCTGACTCACTCACACTATGACTGAGGTATCCCAGTGGACCCTGGCAACCTGGTTTATTCTCTGGTTTGCTGCAGAGTCTCCCGCTGTGTAAGTTCCACACAAATTACTTCTCAGCTCTGCTACGTACTGGCTGTTCCCCGGGCTTCCTACTGCGCGTGGTGTGCTATGAGCATTCCTACATGTGACTTCAGGTGAATGTACACAGTTGTCCCACAATATCCATAGAGGGTTTGTCCAGAACCCCCCCAGACACTAAAATCTGCATTTGCTCAAGTCCCCGCTATAATATGGCACAGTATTGCATGTAACCTCCACACATTCTCTGGTGCACTTTCAAATGTCTCTACATTACTTACACCTAATACAACATCGATGCCATGTAATAGATTAATACCCTGAGCTGTTTAGAGAGTAATGGCCCCCAAAGTCTATACTCATTCAGGACAGCCTATTTTTTTTCCCAATATTTCCAGTCTGTGGTTGGTTGAATCCACAGATACAGAGTCCATGGATGTGGAGGGCCGACTGTGCACACCTTCACTGGGCAGATCTATATAATCGAAGGGATGAAAACACTGGGCTTTGTAAAGTAGATTATTTTCAGATTATCGCTGGTATAATTTACACCCCGTCAGCAATGTAGGGGCCCAGCTGCCCACACCGCAGCCAACACTGACACTTTCATGTGTTACTCACACTCCTTCTAGTTACCAGGGGGCATGAGGTGGTGGCTGCTGCACAGCCCCGAGGCTTTACTTCCTAGGTTCCTGGTTATAGGCTCAGGACATGCCCACGTGCTTATCAGCCAACTGGAGAGCACCTTTTGGGAGGCACCAGACTCACCTGCCTTTGTCTTCCTCATTTGCAGATCCTCTGAGATCCTCCTATCATGCAAAAGTAAGTCCTTTCCAGATGTGTGTTACACAAACACCCTCTCTCTCTTTGTAGGCTGCCTTTTTTACTCTCCTCATGGTGTATTAATTTTAACAAACCCAGGTTTATGCATCTTTTCTTTACAGTCAGAACTTCTTTAAGAAATATTTGCCCACCATAAAGACATGAATGAAGGCAAGCTTCTCCAGCATCTTCTAGAGTGCCGTGTCCTCTTTTGCAAGCAGGCCTGTGGCCCAGCTGCACGTGTTGTGTGCACAGAGTGGGCTGAAGTCTGCAAGGGATCCTTTTTTCTTTCAATTCAAACATTCAAGTGACCCAGTGCCAAGCTCTGAATGAGTCACCAGCGTCCACTGTGGGGCTGTCCACCTGGACCACACGTCCAGTTGCCACAGTGTGTGGGTCTACATGTTGAATCTGTCCCTGGGCGCTGTTGCTGTCTGCCTAGCCTTGTGCAAACACCACCCTGTGTTCATTTCTGTGTTTTAAATCATGTTCCAGTACCTGACAGTATAAACTCTCCTCTTTGGTTCTTCTTCAAAATTGTCTTCATTACTTTGAGTCTTATCCATTTTAGAGTCAGCTGGATGATTTAAACACACATGTGTGCACATGTTTAAAACCTGTTGGAATTTTACTTGGATTGCACTGAATCTACAGGCTCATGTGGTGAGAACTGGCATCTCTGTGAACAGGTGGCGTGCTGTCCACTTTTGTAATCTCTCCCAGGGATGCTTTGTAGTTTCAGTGTAGTGGCCTTGAGCAACTCTCCACAGATTTCTTCCTGGTCTTGAAGCTATTATAAATGGTACTGCTTCTTTTTTTTTTCCTTATAGCATAACTGTGTACACTAATGCAATCGTGGGGTACAGTGTGCTGTTTTCATGCACAGTTTGAAATACTCTCATCACACTGGTCAAGATAACCTTCATGTCATTTTCTTAGTTATTGAGTTAAAAAGTTCATACTCTGCTTTTAGAAAGATTCACTTGTACCCTTGTAAGATAAACCACAGAGGTGACCCCACCAATCTCCCTTCCTCCCCCCATCCACCCCTCTCACCTCACTCTCCCACCCCCTTCCCATATTCTAAGGCTATAATTAGGTTATGACATTCCTATAGGTCATGGAAGAAACCCAAATGCCCATCGACCCACGAATAGATCAATAAATTGTGTTACATGTACACCATGGAATACTATGCAGCCCTAAAGAAGGATAGAGCCTTTACCTCCTTCATGTTTATATGGATGGAATTGGAAAATATTCTTCTTAGCAAAGTATCTCAAGAATGGAAGAAAAAGTATCCAATGTACACAGCCCTATTTTGAAACTAATGGTACTGCTTCTTAAATCTCATTTCCAAATTGCCTTTTGCTGGCATGCACAACGTCTTCTCATGCTGATCTGGATCCGGCAGTCATGCCAAAGTCATTTACTAATTCTAACAGCACATCACAGATGTGCTGATTCCCATGTACACAATCACACTTTCTTTGACTGCAGTTTGTTTTCTATTCCATCCATATTCCTTTATTTTTTTCATGCCTTGTTGCATTGGATGAGACTCCCAGTACAGTGGGAATAGAAGCAATAGTACTAGACATATGTGTTTTGTCCTTAATCTTGGGGGGAAAAGATTTTAGTATTGCCCCAGTAAGTGTGATGTTAACCCTGAGCTTTTTAAAGATGCCCGTGAGCAGACTGAAGATATTCTTATCTATTCCTAGTTTGCCAAGAGCCTCCTTAAATTGGTGCTAAACTTTATCAAATGCTTTTCTGTATCTATTAAGATGACTGTGTAGATCTTTTCACTCATTCTGTTAAAGTGGTGAACGATGCTGATTGTTTCTGAATGCAAACTAACCTTGCATACCTAGGATAAGCCCTACTGTATAAATACAGAGCTTCCTTTTTATGTATTTCTAGATTTAATTTGTGAGCTTTCTGGTTAGGATTTTTGCCTCTATATCATGAGGGAGATTGACATGCCTTTTCCTTCTGTGATATCCCCATCATAATCTGGAACCCAGGTATGAACGGCAGGAAGGGCAGCAGGTGGACTTCCTCTTTTTATCTTCTCTGTAATAGTTCATGTGAATTGGTGTCATTTACTCCTCAAATTTTTAGAAGAATTCACCAGTAGAATCACCTAGGTCTGGAGTTTTCCTTGAGAGATGTTTACTCATTATGGATTGATGTCTTTAATACTGAACTTTCCAGACTCTCTGTACATCTTGCTAAGTTATAGTTTTCTAAAGAAAATTATATTTCATCTGAGTTGTCAAATATGCTGGCATAAAATTATTCATAATATCTTTGTATTACTTCAAAAATATCTGTAGGATCTGTGATATGTCTATTTTCATTCCTGAAACTGGAAATTTGTATTTTCTTTCTACATTTTGATTAATCTTGTAGGAATTAATAATTTTATTAAGCCTTCTAAAGAACCAACTCTCTTGGCTTCACTAACTTATGTACTGTATTTTTTTTTTTGCTGTATATATTTTTAATATTTCATTAACTCCTCCTGCCTTAGGAACTGCCTACATAATACCTCCTAGGCCTCCCTTAGATGAGCACTTCTGTCCCTTCTCTGATGTGCTTTCATGGCACTAGCCTCCTCCCCATCTTTTCTGCTGTGGCTGTCAGCAGCCCATCTGACCCACATCTGAGACCCACAGTCCTCACTGACTCCACTCTGTTCAGGATTCCACACTCCTTCCTCTGTCACTGTGCTTCCATCAGGATCACTTCCCTTTTCCACCTTGCAAGCGTCCTGCTGATGATGAGTTCTCTCACTTTCTGTTTCTGATAAATACTTCCACCAGCTGTGGAACTGGAGGCAGGCAGCTATTTTCACTGGGCACACTGAAGCTGTGCTCCCATTGCTCGAAGGTTCCTCTTTTTCTCCGGAGAAAATCAGCTGGCCATCTTGCTGCCTCTTTTAAAACAGTCTCATTTTTTTCCTCTGGCTTTAATGTACTTTTAAGATTTTTTTTCTGGTTTTAATCTGCTTTTAACAGTTAGTTTTTATCTTTTGTTTTCCACTTTTTATTAAGCTATGGCAAAGGGTGACTTTTTTTAAAAGATGGTAAATTTATCCTACTATCATATAGCTTCTGGAATCTATGGTCTAAAGTACCTAAATGATTTTGGAAAATTCTCAACCATTACTTCTTCCAATATCATTTCTGTCTATTTTCTCTCCCTCCTGTTGATGTACAACTCCAACTGTACTCTTCCGTAGATTTCCTGTATTTTTTTCCTCTATGTTCCAATATAAGTGTTCTCTTAAACTCTGCCTTCTACTCCACTAATCCTTCTGCTTTGTCTAACTTGAGATTTAGCCAACCTATTACAATCATAGTTTCAGTTACAATATCATTAAGTACTAGAGTCCCCATTTTTATTATTTTCATAAAAGGTAAGTTCTTTGGTAAAAGTTTCTGCCATTTCACCTACCTGTATTTTCTTTGACACATTAATAATGTAAGTTGAATATTCCTTATCTGGAACACTGGTGACCAAAAATGTTTCAGATTTTAGAATTTTTTTCAGATTGTGGAATATTTGCATTCTATTATATTTACTCAATAAGCATCCTTAATCCAAACCTCTGGAAACCACAATGCTGCAGTGAGCGTTTCCTTTTAGCATCATGTTGGTGCCTAAAAGGCGTTAGATTTTGGAGCATTTCAGAGGTGGGGATGTCAGGATAGGACTCCTCAACCTTTAATTATTTTAAGGTACATATCTAATTTTTCCAGTATCTGTGTCATCTATAGATCAGTTTCTACTTAATATTTTTACTTACATTTAATAATTTAATACTGTTATCTGTTATGCCTAGCAATATTAAAGTTCATTAGCAATTTTAGTTTAAATTCATTAGTATGAAAAATTAGAGATTTGAGACATTGAAATCATCTTCCAGAAGAGATTCAACTGTCTTTGGGGAAACAGAAATAAGCATGATTCAAGGCTGTGTTTTAGGTTTTGTTACGGCTGTTCTATTTTTGGTTTACATGGTCATTTCAAAAGTTTTGAGATACATAAAAATCCAAAAACACAAAATTGGTACGAACAGAAACAGCTGAAGTCCCCCCAGCAAACTACGAGCCAGGCCAGCTGAAACTTATGTGAATGAGTCAGAAAGGTCAGAAAGGTCAGAAAGGTACTGTCGGCTATGTTTCTAGGGAGTGAAATAACGGACCATAACATGGTCTGTCTCAAAACTTTCATAGTGACCCAAGTACCTTAATCCTTCAGGTTCTCAACAGCAACCTGCAGTGTTTACAAGAATTCCTCCTCCTGAATGGGACTTAAACTCCAACTTTTGCCTCTTTGTTACTCTGAGAGTGCCTCAATTTCTCTTTAACTTTTCTTGTAAACTGCTTTGCTTGATTACAGGACTCCCACAACACGCACGCACTACTGACAACCAGTCCTCTTTCCCTGGGATTTTGATTCCTAAGAG
This sequence comes from Galago senegalensis, assembly GCA_963575145.1. Classification (NCBI taxonomy): domain Eukaryota; kingdom Metazoa; phylum Chordata; class Mammalia; order Primates; family Galagidae; genus Galago; species Galago senegalensis. Next base: position 1,609 of record CAUYTI010122654.1, on the reverse strand, counting down.
CCCTGAACTCTAACTTCTCTCTCCCCAGCCTGTGAAGACTGCAAATACTCCAGCCACCCTCTCTGTTCAATCTCAAGAGGCTGCAACACAAACTGGCAGGTGCCCAGCCGTCAGAAAGGACATGAAGCAGATGCTGACTACTGTGGACGCTCACCTCTTACGTCCTGGCTCCCAGGGGCTCACTGACACCTCCACCCCGTCAGATCTGTGTGTGTCTGTGCTTGTCTCCCCACGTTCATGTGTCTGTGTGTCCTTCTCAATGTGCGCACGTGGATATAACGCAGGCTTCACAGCCATCAGCAGCAGGGCTGCTCTCCCACCAGTCAGTCCGGTACAGCACGTGGCACTGTCAATGGTCACTATCTAGGAGCTTGCCCTGTGTCAGGCACTGTGCCAGAGGCCAAAGGTCAAAATACCAACGTTTTGAGGCTACTCATTAAGGCAGATCCCTCAAACGAGTCACTGCCCAAGGTCCCTCCTGCACCCCCACCCCTAGAACACAAGTGGCACTGGGTTCCACACTGCCCCCAACACCCACTGACCATGGTAAGTACTTGGCACCCACCTGTTTGCTGCCCCTCTGTGCCATGGGAAGCAGTGCTCTGGACTTTTCTGCAATTTTCTGTTGGAAAAGGACAAGAGGAGGAAGATAGGAAGAACGAAAAGAGAAGAAAAGGTCAGATAAACACAAATTCTTAGACAATGACTCTGCAAAATATACCTCCCACTCTCTGAGAGAATGGAGCTGTCCTGGGCTCTGCCAGCGATTCCTAGATGAGCTCTGCCCATGCGTGTGAGCTCACTAGGCCTCAGCTTCCTCTCCTGTCCTACAGGATGAGATCTATGCTTCCTACTTCTCAGGAGGCTGCTGTGAGGTCACCTCTGGGGCAGCACCTCAAAGTTCCTGCATTTTCCATCTATAATGAGCTTCCTCATATACTGCACACCCGTTTTTTTGCCTCAAACTTTTGGGGGAAAATTTTCATTTTGATTTTTTAATTTATATTTAGGTACTTGTTTTTTGCATTGTAAAGGAATTTTAGCATTTATTTTTTGAGATATTATGGTACAAGAAATTTCATGTAACAGATAATTACAAAACACAAGAACAGATACAAGGTATGAGAAATCTTATGTACTGCTAACAAATTTACAGTATGTGTACATCATAGAAGGCCAAGAGCTCTTCACCACTGCCAATATCAGAAGTTATCATCTTATTAATTTCTACATTACCAATGTCTACTGAAGAGTCACTTTCCTCCTCCCAGTCAATTTTATTAACTTTAGTTCTATCTATAGTATTGCTGATACCACATTTTTCTTTTTTTTTGAGACAGAGCCTCAAGCTGTCCCCCTGGGTAGAGTGCCATGGCTTCACAGCTCAGAGCAACCTCCAACTCCTGGGCTCAAGCGAGTCTCCTGCCTCTGCCTCCCAAGTAGCGGGACTACAGGCGCCCACCACAACGCCTGGCCATTTTTTTGGTTGCAGCCATCATTGTTGTTTGGCAGGCCCGGGCTGGGGATTCGAACCCGCCACCTTAGGTGTATGTGGCTGGCGCCTTAGCTGCTTGAGCCACAGGCGCCGAGCTGATACCACATTTTTCAA